>CAUYQG010040929.1:0-13716 GCA_963574415.1 Tarsius wallacei | reverse complement strand
ATAGTATTATGATAATTGTTTATGGTCCGCTTATGAGTGAGAACATATGGTAATTTTTCTTTGTTTCTGTGACAGATCGCTGAGTATAATTGACTCTAAATTCATCCAAGTTGCTATGAAGTCCATATGTTTGTCCTTCTTTATGGCTGCATAATATTCCATTGTGTATATGTACTTTTTTTTTTTTTTTAATCAAGTCCAGCTTCAAAGGGCAGCATGGTTGGTTCCATGTTTCTGCTATTGTGACTAGAGCTGCAACAAACATACGTGTGTGAGTATCTTTTTGGTAGAATGACTTGAGTTCCTCCAGGTATATTACCAATAGGGGGATTGCTGGGTCATAAGGAAGGTCAATTTCTAGTTCTTTCAGAAATCGCCACACAGTCTTCCAAAGAGGTTACACTAGTTTGCATTCCCACCAGCAGTGTAGAAGTGTTCCTTTTTCTCTGCATCCTCACCAGTATCTGTTGTTTGTTTTATTAATGATGGCCATTCTTACTGGGGTGACATGGTATCTCAATGTGGTATTGATTTGCATTTCTTTGATGATGAGTGAGGCTGAGCAGTTTTTCATGTGTCTGTTGGCTGTCCATATATCTTCTTTTGAAAAGTGTCTATACATGTCTTTTGCCCACTTTCTAATGGGGCTGTTTGTTTTTTTTCCTTTCAGCGCATTTGAGTTCCTTGTTGATCCTAGATGTTAGGTCTTTGTCAGATATACAGATTGGCAAATACTTTTTTCCCATTCAGTTGGCTGTCTCCCAGCTCTCTTAATGGCTTCTTTTGTTTTGCAGAAGTTTTTGGTTTGATGAGTTCCTACTTGTATATCTTATTTCTTATGGTATGGGCACTTAGGGTTTTGATCAGGAATTGGTTGCCAGTTTCAACTTCCATAAGGGTGTCTCCTGCATTTTCTAAGATTCTTATAGTTTGGGGTTTTATGTTTAGGTCTTTGATTCATTTAGAGTTAATTTTTGTGTATGGTGATAGGTAGGGGTCCTGTTTCAATCTTCTGCATGTGGTCAGTCAGTTTTCCCAGCACAATTTACTGAATTGGTTCTCCTCTCCCCAGTGGTAATTGTTGGGGGCTTTGTCAAAGATGAGTTGGTAGATAAATTGAAGTTTTGTTTCTGGAATCTTTGTCCTCTTCCATTGGTCTACATGCCTGTTCTAGTACAAATACCAGGCTATTTTGATTACTGTAGTCTTATGTAGAGTTTGATGTCTGAAAGTGTGATACCTCCTGCTTTGTTTATTTTGCTAAGGATTGTTTTGGCTATTCGTGGTTGTTTACGTTTCCATATGAATTTCTGTATTATCATTTTCAGGTCTGAGAAGAATGATGTTGATATTTTCATGGGTATCTCGTTGAATCTGTAGATTGCCTTTAGTAAGAAGGACATCTTAACTATGTTGATTCTTCCTATCTGTGAGCATGGAATATTCTTTCCATTTGTTTGTGTCTTCTTGGATTTCTTTGAGCAGTGTTTTATAGTTCTCATTGTAAATGTCTTTCACTTCTCTGGTTAGGCATTTCTTTTCTTTTCTTTTTGTGGCTATTGTGACTGGGAGTATGCTTTTTATTTGGTTCTCTGCCTGCTTGTTGTTGGTGTATAAGAATGCAGCTGTCTTTTGAATATTTATTTTGTATTCCAAGACATTGCCAAACTCCTTTATCAGAGTAAGCAGGTTTTTGACAGATTATTTTGAATTTATGAGGTATAGGATCATATCATCAGCAAAGAGGGATAACGACTTCCCTTTTCCTATTTAGGTTCTGGATGTCCTTGTTGATTTTTTGCCTCGATGATCTATCTAGGTCTGTCAATGGGATTTTCAAGTCATACTGCTATAATAGTGTTAGAGTCCACTTTTTTAAGCTTACTTAGTAGTTGCTTTATAAATGCTGGTGCTCCTGTGTTGGGTGCATATATCTTTTGGATGAATATTTCTTGTTGATGGATTGAACCTTTTATCATTATATAGTGTCCTCTTGTATCTTTTAAAATTTTTGATAGCTTGAAGGTTGTTCTGTCTGATATTAAGATCATGACTCTTGCCTTATTTTAAGACTCATTTGCTTGGAAACTCATTTTCCATCTTTTAAGTTTAAATCTGTGTGTGTCCCTTGTGGTGAGATGAGTTTCCTGGAAGTAGCAAATAACTGGGTCATGGTTTCTTATCCAGTTGACATTCTGTGTCTTTTCAGTGGTCCATTTAGTCCATGCACATTTTGGCTGATTATTGAAATGTGATTGTTTATCCTTGTCATGAGGTTCTTATAAAGTTTTCTGTTGTTGTTTGCTTGATTTCTTTTGGTTTTGGGTTGATGTATGTGTGTGTTTTCAAGTTTGTTGTTGCGCTGTATTTTCTGCTGAGTCTGTACTCTGCTGTTCTATTGGGAAGTCTGTGGTTATTCTTTTTTTTTTTTCTTTTTTTCTTTTTTTGTGCTTAATATCTTTTAAAGTGTATTCTGTAGGTCTGGTCTGGAAGAGCTATACTTTCTTAGGGATTGGATGTCTGGGAGAGATTTTAATTATCCATCACTAATGAAGCTGAGCTTGGCTAGGTAGGAAATTCTTGGTTGGAATTTAATCTTTGAGGACTTTGAATATTGGACCCTAGTCCCCTTTTTGCTTGTAGTGTTTCTGCTGATAGGTCTACTGCTATTCTGACTGGTTTTCCCTGATAGGTAGCCTGACTTTTCTCTCTTGCTGCCTTTAGGATTTTTTCTTTTGTGCTTACTTTGAGTAGGCAAATTACTATATGTCGAGGGGTTGATCATCTCATTTGATGTCTTGTTGGAGTTCTCTGTATCTCTTGTGTTTGGCTGGTCACATTTCTGGTGAGATGGGAAAATTTTTCTTGGATTACTTCCTGGAATACTTTCTCCAAGGTGCTCTCCATTTCCTTTTCTCCTTCTGGGATACCAATAAGGCATAGGATTGGTCTCTTGATATAATAGTACATCTCTTGGAGGCTTTATTCTTTCTTTCTGAGTTTTTTTTTTCCTATGTTTTTTACAGATTGGATTAATTCCATGCTCTGGTCTTCAAGTTCTGTGATTCTTTCTTCAGTTAAATTATTTCTGCTTTTCATGCTTGTCATCTTGTTATTTATTTTCTGGATGAAAATTTTTATTGCCAAAATCTCTGTTACAAGTTCTTTTAGTGTTGCATCTTGTCATTCTTGAGTCTTATTCACTCTTTCCATCCATTCCCTAATTCCTGTCATATTCTGGAGTCAGTCATTGATGACTTCCATTGTTTGGGCTCCCAGGTCTGATTTTTCAGGTGTTTTCTTTTTGTTATACTTGAAATTGCCTGTGGTCTTCCTTTGATTTTTTTCCTCATTTGTGACCAATCTCTTGCTTTTCTCTTTAGTTCTGTTATTCAGTGTTGAGAGGTTTTCCCTTCTGATGTTTGCTTATCCCTATATTCTTCCTTGATCCAGGCTCTGGATTTGTTCTATTTTGAAACAGGACTGTGGGTGGGAAGCTTTGCTGTCTCTTGTAGTTTTGAAGTTGAAGAAGGTAGGGGATAGGGAGCTAGGATTTCTCAGAAATTACTTGCAAATCACAATGTTCACTGATTGTGGTATGTATTTCCTGAGACACACTTCCCATCACCAGTCTATATGATGATGCTATGGGTATGTGTGTGTACCCTCTGAGTCCAAGATATAATAACAGCAATGAGAAGCACAAAGAAAATATAATGAAATGAGATGGACAAGACTTAAAAAAAGAAAAAATAAATAAACACAGAACAATGAAAGCAGAAACCCAAGCAAAAAACAATTAAACACACACAAACACAGACATGCACACACACCCCAAAACAAACTGGAATGGCAACAAAGGGAAACAAAACATATAATAATAGCAAAAAAACCCCAGGAAAACTAAACACACACACATACACACACCTAGCAGAAAATGAATGGAGAAGAAAAACAGAAAGACCAGAAAAAAAAGCAAAAAAAGTAAACATAAGAATTTAAACTGAACCCTCACACATATATTGACACACACCTTAAATTAAAAAAAAAAAAGAACAAAAGAGCAAAACAAACCAACAAGAAAAAACTGAAAAATGAACACTCAATCATTCACATACACACATATTCTGAAAATAAAAAACAAAAGAAGACAAAGAAAAATAACAGGGTGGGTTCAGATCAAACCTTCACATATACATTTATGCACAAAGGAAAAATATTTTTTAAATAGATGAACTAACAAAGAGGCAAAAAATTAAAATTTTTTTTTTTATTAAAAAAAAAAGAAAAAAAATACCCTGCCATTGTGGCAGGCTTTGCAATTGTTCCTCTCATCTACTCTCTCCTGCAGAGCTGCCACATCTTTCACTCTCTTCCCAGTGTCCAGAGCAGAGAAGGAGCAGGTGCAGTGTGGATGGGTGGGACTGCAGTCCTCCCTCCCACTCTTGTCTGGTGAGGGAGATCTCCTCCACTGGGGAGGTGTGTACCTAGGTATGTACTTGCATGGTGAGTGCCCCAGCCAGCTCTATCCTGGAATGGAGTTCTCCTATTGTAACTGATGTCCAGGCTCTGCCTGGGTTTGTCCCTCTCAGTTGTGGCCCAGCTGTGTAGGTCTGACATTCAGATGATTGCTGGGAAGGAGGGGAGTTGAGTCAACCCCTGACTCACCACTGATCTCTTTGGAGGTCTTTCTTGTCCTTTTCTGGTCACACCCTTTGTCCTGCAGCTGGATCAGTGTGGGGGGTGGGGCACCTGGACTCAGCAATTGTTAGGTCCCTCCAAAGTTTGTGCTTTCAGGATATTCCCTCTGGATCATGATCAAACCCTGAGTAGTTGATCTGCCATTCACAGAAATCAGATTTGTTGCTCCATGGTGAGCAAGTTGGAGCACTTTCCTGCCCCACCTTTAAGATGATGACAAGGTGCCTCTCTTGTCCTCTTTGTTGGGACTTTTCCTCTCGCCTCCCTCCGCAGTCCCTGTTGCCAGTGTCCGTCCAGGCACTGAAATGGGGAGGCAAAGCCTGGAGCTGGCAATCTCTCCTGCTGCAGTGGTGAGGCTCAGAGCCTGGAGCTGATAGTCTCTCCCCATTGCTTCTTTGCAAGAAAACTTTTGTCCATTTAAAAACAATAGGGCAAACCCTTCGTGTCCTCTCCCACTGTGGGAGTTTTTCTGTTCTCTTAATAAATCCTGCTTTTAAAAAGAATAGCGCTTGGCTTCTGTGACCTGGGAAGCACCAGGAACCAAGCAGAGAAAATGCAGCACCAGCTATTGCACAAGGAGGGCCCTGGCCACTTGCTCATGAGCCCCCACTTAGTCAGTCTCTCCCAGTATTTTCTTCTCAGGAAGGGTTTTGTTGATTTAAAAGAAAAAATGGTGCTCAGCTTCTGCATCCCAGGAATCACTAGTGTCCAAGCTGAGCAGCTGTGGCACCAGCTGCTGCATCAGAAGAGCCCCAGCTGCTAGCTCCCTAGCCCTCACTCAGTCAGCCACTCACATGCCCACGCACTCACCAGCACGTACACAAAATTTTCCATACACTCAGTCACTCACACTGGGACTCGCACTGTCCAACTAGCTCAGTCGTCATCTTCCTCTGATTCCTTCCTCACAATCTCTTAAACTAGGCTACATGACCTGTCTTAAATGGAATATATTTGCTCTTGGAATATATTTGCTCTTGTGCTCAGCTTACTTGGCACAAACCTTTCAAAGGCAGAGTAGAAAATAGGTAATTAGAAAAGTTGAAGACATTTCAGTTTAAGAACATGACACAGTAGTGATTGAATTTAGATGTGTAGGGAAATTGTTAAATCAAAAAATCTAGGTCCAAATCAGAAGATAGAATATGTTAAATTAAAACAATTGGGATTAATACCTAGTGATGATAGAAAGATATCAACTGATATTAAAGAGCTATACAGCTTTATCAAACTCTCTTGATTTAGAAAATGAATTTGTACCGGAACATGGGATTGACTGTAACAGGGAAAGTGGGAAAGGCAAGATGGTATGTAGAGACACAGTTATTAATGAAAACAAATATGAATAGGAGAAACAGTTCTGAGGACATTTTGGACAAGAAAAATTAAAGTTATCTCTGTTGCATTTCCTACCAAAGTAGGAAAATTACTCACAGAACAGCATATCAGGAAAAGATTAAGTTTAAAACTTGAACTCTTTATCTTCAAGTAGATGCAAGATATTTAAGAAGGGACATAAAATAAAATGTAATCACTACCTTGTGTTTAAGTTTTTTCTTGTTAAATGCTTTTGTTTTAGTATAAAGTTGATGAGTCTAAAAATAGAATAAAATTAGAAGAGGTAAGCAGAATCATCTGTTTGAGGTGGTCATGTTTTTGAAAATAAAGCTCAGGCGGAAATATTTCAACTTTACAAAGTGGAAAATATTTCTTGGTACAATCAAGATAAGATTAATTTTAAAATATACAGTTCATTTTTTAAGTAATTGAACAATTTAAAGTGATAATTTTATTTACCTTAATAATGTAGTCTTGAATTTGAAAATGGACAGTTATAATCAGAGACTTTATGAAAGTAAAGAGTGAGTGACAATTATTTAAATAAAGATAAACAAAGTTCAGACAAACTAGGCATGGAGATCACAGTTTAAAATATTAGAAAATGAATAGAAAGATAGTAATATCAAAAATAATTTTGAGATCTTATCACCAGTTGACCAACTATAATTCTCTTTATTAGCAGACATGGAAAATAATTAAATAGAAGTTATTTTTGAAAATCAAATTACTCAATTTTTTTTTCTATAAGTGAATATTAGACAAAGAATGAGAGGGACATTTAAAAACCAAATTACATTTAAAATTTAGATTCTAAACATTTTCTGGTTTTTGAAGATTTAAAATTATGTAGAGTTGAGTTTGAGAAAAATGAGCAGGGAGCTCAAAATTCTTAATAATTTGATTTTCAAAGGAAGGGAAGATAGATTTACCATAAGGGCTGTGTACCTTAACTCCGGTACTGAAAAACTGATGTCCATCATGTCCAAAGCAATCTACAGATTTAATGCAATACCCATTAATTGCCAGTATCATTCTTCTTAGACCTGGAAACAACAATACAGAAATTCATATGGAAACATAAGTGACCACAAATAGCCAAAACAATCCTCTGCAAAATAAAGAAAGCAGGAGATAGCACACTTCCAGACTTTAAACTTTATTATAAGTCTACAATAATCAAAACAGCCTGTTATTGATACACTTGAAGATAAAAAGTTCAAGTTTTAAACTTAATCTTTTCTTGATATGCTGTTCTGTGAGTAATTTTCCTATTTTGGTAGGAAATGCAACTGAGATAACTTTAATTTCTCCATATTTTATTTCTGTTTTAGTTTTTTTCTATTCATGCCCATATAATTTTAAGTCTTCCTCCCATTTCTAATAGAGCATATGACACTACTCTTAGTACACTAGATCGGATTTCTTTATTTTCCTGGACATACAAAATTGCAAATTATTCAATTACACTTTATTTTTTCACTATACCTACAACTGTATTTTAACTCAAAACTATGCTCAAGAACTTCCTGATCCACTATTAAGTCATTACACACTCTCAGATATCATAGTTACCTCTACAGTGATTCAAATAGATATAGAACCCATTTCTACAAGAATGTCCCTATATTAAATTGTTTCAATGTAACCAAAAAAAAAAAAAAAAAGCTTACAATTTCCTTCCTACCTGCCTATGGAATGAATTTTCCTCAATCTAAAGACTGAAATTTGAGGCTTTGTTTCCCCTAGAATTCCCAAATTATTTCAGATATTCAACCACAGCTAGAGAATTTTCTATACAGGCAATCACCAGACAGTTTTTCTTCGGGTTTGGGCCAAATTATAGTAAATGATCCAGACAAGAAGTGCCTCATTTTATTCCTGAAACAGAGCAACTGCATGTCACTGTGGCTGATTGTTACAAAAGCCTGGAGATGCCAAGGAAATAAACTAAAAAATTTCAGTTATAAATATTCACTAGTTTATCCCATTGATATAGGGTCAATTAAGTAGTGTAAAAGTTATGCTTTGTAAAGCAAATTGTTGGCCATGTTAATTTAATAAGATCAAATACTAAACATTCTTTTTTAATTTTAAGTACCATTAATGAAAGAGTAATAACATCTCTAAAGCTAAATTGTCTAACATGGTAGTCATTAGTCACATGTGGCTATTTAAATATAACATTAAAACTTAAAATTAAATAAAATTTTAAAATGTATTCTCTAGTTGCACTAGACATATGTCAAGTGCTCAACAGACACATACATTTTTCTGATCACAGAGACTTCTATCATGCAGTACTGATGAAAGATAAATAATTACACTCATTTAAATTTCATTTTATGCTACAAAACAATTTTCTATCTTTAAATTCATAGAAACATCTTGGTTACATATTAGCTCCCAAACTTGGAAGCCAGTATAAATGGTTTTGAGCAGTCAAGGACAAAGATAATGATGAGTTAAGATATACATGTAACAAAGCTCAGCTAATTTTGCACCAATAAACTGTAACTTTTATATAATACAGTTATAAGCCACCTCCTGTTTCTATCAGTGATAGTTGCATAGAGGACAATGGTCCGATAAGATTAAAATACCATATTTTTACTATACTTTTTCTGTGTTTAGATGTGTTTAGACATGTAAATACTTACCATTGAATTATAATTGCCTACACTATTCAATACAGTCACATACTGTACAAGTTTGTAGCTCCCAGAACAATAGGCTATACCATCTATGTTTGTGTAAATACACTGTGGTGTTCACACAACAAAATAGTCTGACACATTTTCAGAAAGTTTCCCCATCATTTAATGATGCATAATTGTATTTGATTTAACAGTACATTTCTGGTCCCAGAGAACCTCTGTAAATATCTCTATCTCCAAAATTGTGAGTTGTGAATTTTCTTTCTTTTTAAAAACATGGAGAAAAAAATAACAGACTACAAACATCAAATTGGTAAATTTATGAATTAATATTTTTCATAACTACTATTAAGTGTATAAGTACTTTGCTCTGCCACAGTTCTGTGTAGAAATACAAAGACAGAAACTGCATTTTTAAATTTCATATTCCTTTTTCATGAATGCAAGTTCGCATTTAAATTTTTTTTTGGAAAACAGGATTTATTGAGAGGACAGAAAATTTCCTACAGTGGGAGGGGACCTCAAGAGGTTGCCCCACATTTAAGTTTCTAACAGTCATTTTAAATCCTAGCTATATTTCAAAAAATACAACTCAAGAGTTTATTTTTCAAAACTTCAGGAAAGATATTATAAACCACTAGAAATAGAACAGAACAGTGTATCTATTAGAGACAAAATTAATATGAACATTTCAAAAATGAATATTCAAGACTGAACTATTAAAACTTTCCATAATTTTCCACAGTAAGGCAAAAAAAAGTTTCCACAATATTACTACACAAATGCATATGTACACATATATATTTAATAAACTATTATAATTTTAAATTAACAAATGGGATATAAAACTGAGCTTTATTCTCCAAACCAGATTTTCGAGAAAAAAATAATTAGTGGTTATTAAGATGTGGAGAATCTTTTGAAACAGATAGCTGTTATTTCTTTTGGTAATAAATTTTGTATTTTTTAGTTGATTAAAAATAATTACACATATTTATAGAGGAAAAGTGATTTTGAAATATGCACTCAATGTGAAGTGATCAAATCAAAGTATTTAACACAGAGATAAGATTATAACTAATAATAATTTATTGTATATTACAAAATATTCAGAAAATAATATGTGAAAGTTTTACAATAAATGGTAAAAAAAATTTTCAGAAATTGTAGTTTAGTTGACTTCTTGCTTTTCCTTTTTCTCTTTTCTTTTTTGCTTTTGGTTCCATCTACCTTTAAATACCTAAATAACAAATTAAAATAGTAAAACAAGTAAAAATTACAAATAATATAAAATTAATATTCTATAGTAATGTAGTTATCTTACTGGTACTTTCATTGTTTTCTAATACACATATAATTTTTCAAAATTAAGGTAACATGCATTATTTTATTTAATATAATAAAATTCAGCATCCTTTCTAGAAATTATAATAATTTTATATACAAATAATTATAAATCTAAGTGGTGAAAGAATTAAGGTAGAATATACAATTAAAAATTAATGTGGGTAGAGATATTTTTTATTAAACATATTTATTACTATATACCAGAGCATGATAATAAATTCATGAGTCTCATAGTGTAAATTTCTATAGAAATATAATGTATTGCTATTTACTTTGTAAATTACCCAATTTCATGAGTATTAAAATTACCTTTCAAACAATAGTATCCTTTTCACTTAAAAACTTAGTCACTCTACAGATCTTTCTTTTATTTGTGAATATAATTATTTGCAATTTTACAAAATATCCACATGTCATCCATTCTTAATAATACCAAAATTTAATAAATTTAAATATATTTTAATGGTTAATTTAAATTTTGGTTTTCAAATTGGGTAACTATTAAATAGTGTTTAATCTTTTTAACTTTGAAAACTTAGATTAACTACATGTAGCTAAAAAAAACAAATGATTACAAATAAAAGTACAAAAGCCCTCTTTTGTGCTTTATACGATGTGATAAAATGCAAATTCATTTATATATAAATAGCATCAATGGTTTCTATTTTTATGAGCAATTTACATTTATCCTAATTATGTACTGAAGTGCTATTTATTATCTATACATGAATGAATACTTTATTTTTGATACTCAATATAATTTTAATCCTTGGGAAATACAAAGAATCTTTAGAAAAAATTTAAATAACTATATTAAATTGAACTGTAGATTGACAAATCTTGAGTTTTCTAAAATATTATAATTGTCAAAAGTTGCAAAATGTCAGTTATTGTATCATTTAATGCATCCACAACATATTTAATATTTGTAGTCATGTTTTAACTAAAATATACATGCCAAATTTGGGTTATTTGCAATCTTACAGGAGACAAAATAAGGTAACTTTTTATCTGTATGAAAATGTTTGTTTGTAAGATATTTAGCTTATTGGATAATGTATGCAATTTTCTTCCTATGTTTCTTATTCATATTTATTCAGTTCAGTGATAAGATGAAATATCATATTCAATTATTTAAGATATTTGTTCCTATAAAATGACAAAAGTGGTTCATCCTTTCAATTTATGAAATTATCTTCCTTGCAGTTAAAAACAGAACTATAAAATCTACTTGTTTTGAAGTATATAAGTTAATTGGGGGAATGGTACATTATATTGTTAGATAAATACTAAAATATATCAAACTTAGAATATAGCAATTTTAATATTTAGTATAATAAAAACAAGCATCGGATAAAACCAGAAGTCTGACATTTTTTTTTAAGTTTTCAAGTTTAATAGGCCAGCAAGGCTATTATTAATTGAAGACATGTTGTGAGCTGTTCCAAGAATTTTAGATGTATTAACTTGTAGGGAATTATATTGCTTATTTTGAAGAAAACAATACTGAGACATCAAAAGGTTTAAAAACTTTCCAAATTCACACTGCAGTGGCAGGTCGGGGGATAGAAATCAGGAAGTCTAATCCCAGAGACCACACTTATAATTACAGCAATACGCTGTTTCTTCAGAGAGATTTTAGCACTTTTCCAGTTGTTTTACAATCATCATAAATTAATTCATTGGTTCTCTTTGTTGAAAGCGAGTTTGGTTAGTTGAATCACTCCTTCTGGGAAAATGTAACATAAGATGTACAGACAGAAAAAAGCTTTCAAGTGGAAAAGACTGGGATTTGGAATTTCATACTACTGATTACATGTATTTCCCATTTTTTAAAGAGGAATCATAAATTTTGAAAACAACATTTAGCTTCAACAACTTAGGAGAGAACAGAGTTCTCATTATCAGTCTCTACTATTCTGTTTCTTTCAAGATGTGACCGATCTGATCACTATTTTTGGCAGACACTGGTGTGGCAAACCTCATATTTCCTGGTGTCTGTTCTGGGAACATAGTGAGAATGTGCTTATCCATCTCTTTGAAATTATGTAAAATGTAAGCAGAAATGATATGTACAACTTCATAGAAAACTTAAGAACTAGTATCTCCATTATGATGATTACAGAAGCATGTGTGGAGGCAAAGTTTTTATTGGCCTGAGAACCAAAATTGAGGCAATGAAACAAGCCCATCTGACATCCCCCATAGTACATACAGCATTGGTGAGGAGCAGTTATTTTCTAATAAACTGCTGAGATTTTGAGTTTGCAGCATAATAGTCTCTCTTGAGCAATACACTCTCAAATCTTCAGAGAATATCTGAAAAAGCAATATCTATTTTATGGAAAGTAGGGCCATAAAACTGTGAGGAGAATTTTATTATGAATTAACCTGTAATAAATGCAATAATAAATACTAGAGTAAGCATTTCCAAAAATTAACTTTGATAGTGCATTAAAACATTACAACCAAAACAATAAAATCTTGCTTATAATTAATGTGTATTTTCATTGATGAAAGTGTGTATGGGTATACATTGTGATACCTCTCCTAGTCAAAAGATGATATTAATATATTCCAAACAAATATAAAAAGACAAAAAAAATGCTATCTTCCATCAGTAATGATCTCCATAGTGGAGCTCTCTTCTCCTTAATCCTGGAGTGACCATCTTCCATCGATGGTTAAAACAGTCTTTTAAGAATAGCTACAATTTTCTTCTTTTGACTGGTGATATTTATTTATTTAATTTAATTTATTTATTCATTCATTTATTTATTTATTTTAGAAAGTAGGATTGATTAAGAAGACAGAAAAGCTCCCAGAGTGGGAGGGAACCTGAAAGAGATGCTCAAATGATGTTATTTAAACAGAAAAGACAAAGGGAGGAAGGGGCTGAGTTGTCTCCCAGATAAGGTAAAACAAGGAGTCTAGAAGAAGAATCGTCTTATAACATATTCATTTCCAGGGTTTATTAAGCCATCACCAAGACTTAACTGCTGCTGCTTTTCTTCAATATTAATAAAATTAGTACAATGAAATTTTAGTTCTTTAGAACTTTTGCTTTTTAATAGAAACATCCAAACATGGGCACCACATTCTATTAGGAGTTTTTGGTCAAAAATTAATTTACTTGTTAACTGATTAGCTCATTCAAAATAGTCTCAACAGAATTATATTACAAGTAAAGATTTAATTTCTACAGTGGTTTTAAGAATCTACACAATCTGTGTGCATGCTTATATATATTATACACTTATTTATGCTTTGTGGTTTAATTTACTTCAAATTAGATTAACAAGTTATTTCCAATGTTCCAGCTGTGATAATTTCCATAAGAATGAAAGAGCACTTTCACCATGCTTTTCAAAAATCTTATTTCTATGAAAAAGCACATCGAGAGTTTTAACTTGTGCAAAAAATTTTATATCGACACTGTCCAGTATCATTTACATGATTCCTGATGCATAGAAATACTGAAAGTGTGAGAACTACTCCAGAAATAACTGTCTTTAAAAGAATTCTAAGCCGGACTCAGTGGCTCAGCCTGTAATCCCGCACTTTGGGAGGCTGAGGTGAGTGAATTGCCTGAGCCTGAGGGTTCGAGACCCGCCTGGGCAACTTGGCGAGACCTCATCTCTACAATAAATCAAAAATTAGCTGGGCGTGGTAG
>CAUYQG010040927.1:0-38863 GCA_963574415.1 Tarsius wallacei | reverse complement strand
TTCTTATCAACAAGGGTGCCTGAACGAGACATATTTGTGTACCTAACCCTTAAATGTACCCCTCAATATCACAGTAAAAAATAATAATAATAATAGTCATTCTGGCTGGGATAAGGTGGTATCTCATTGTTATTTTAATTTACATTTCCCTGATGATGAGTGATGTTGATAATTTTTTCATAAGTTTGTTTGCCATTTTATATTTTTTTGAAAGGTATCTGTTTATGTTAAGTGTCCACTGTTTAATGGAGTCATTTTCTTTTTACTTGCTGATTTTTGTGGGTTATTTGTAGATCTTGGATATTAGTCTTTGGTCAGATGTATAGTTTGTGAATATCTCTTCCCATTCTGTAGGTTGCCTATTTGTTCTGCTGATTATTTCTGTTGCTGTGTAGAAGCTTTTTAGTTTTATTAAGTCCCATTTATTTATTTTTATTTTTGCTGCATTTGCTTTTGGGGTTTTAGCCATAAAGTTTTTGCCTGGCCAATGTCCAGAAGAGGTTTTGCTTGGTTTTCATCTAGGATTTTGTGTGTGTGTATGTGTGACTTCAGGTCTGATATTAAAGTTTTTAATGCATCTTGAGCTAATTTTTGCATATAAGGAAAGATATGGATCAAGTTTCATTTTTGTGCATGAAAATATCTATTTATCCCAGCACAGTTTATTGATTAGGGTTTTCTTTCTCCAGTGTATATTTTTTCTGCTTTGTCAAAGATATGCTTATTGCAGATATTTGAGATTATTTTTAAATTTTCTATTTGTTCCATTGGTCCATGTGTCTGCTCATGTAAAAGTACTATGCTGTTTTGGTTACAACTGCCTTGTAGTATAATTTGAAGTCAGGTGGTGTGATGTTACCAAATTTGTTCTTTTGGCTTAGGATTGTTTTGCCTATTCTGACTCTTTCTTGGTTTCATGTAAAGATTGTTTTTTCTAATTATATAAAAAAATGATGTTGGTAGTTTGATAGCAATTGAATTGAATATGTAGATTACTTTGGGCAATATGGTCATTTAACAATGTTGATTCTTCCAATTCATGAGCAAGGGATGTTACTCCATTTGTTTGTGTCCTCTCCAATGTGTTTTATAGTTTTGCTTGTAGAGGTCTTTCTTCTTCTTAGTTAAACATATTCCTAGGTATATTCCTTTGAGGCTGCTATTATAAAGAAATTGAGTTCTTGATTTGATTCTTATCTTGGTTGCTACTGGTGGATAGCAATGTTACTGATTTCTATGTGTTGATTCTATATCCTAAACTTTTGCTGATTCATTTATAAAGTTCTTGGAGTCTTTTGCAGAAATTTTAGAATTCTCTAGGTAAAAAATTATACTGTTAGCTTACAGAGATGATTTAATTTATTCCTTTTCAATTTGGATATGCTTTATTTCTCTCTTACCTGAATGCTCTGGCTAGAACTTCCAGAACTATGTTGAATAGGAGTGGTGAAACTGGGCATACTTTTCTCTGTTCAGGATGTCATTGGCAGTAGGTTTGTTGTATATAACTTTTATTATATTGATTAATTTTCCCTTCATGTCTATTTTACTGAAGATTTTTTTTATCATGAAGGGATGTTAAATTTTATCAAATGCTTTTTCTGTGACTATTGAAGTTATCATATAATTTTGGTTTTTAATCACGCTAATGTAGTGGAACACATTATTGACTTGCATACCTTGAACAACACTTGCATCCCTGGGATAAACCCATGTGATTGAGGTTTATTATTTTTTATGTGCTATTGAATTCAGTTTGCTAATATTTTGTTGATGATTCTCACATCTATGTTTACAAGGGTTATTGGTCTGTAGCTTTCTTTTTTTGTTGCATTTTTTCCTGGCTTTGATATCAGGGTGATACTGACTTTGTAAAATAAACTAGAAAGAATTTCCACTTCTTCAATCTTATGAACTAGCTTCAGCATTTTTCTTTGAAAATCTAGCAAAATTCAGTTGTGAGTTTTCTGGAATTTTTGTTTGTTTCTTTGTTTTTGTTGAGAGACTTTTAATTTCTCTTTCAATCTCACTACTTCTTATTGGTTTTTTCGGAGTTTCTATCTCTTCCTGATTCAAGATTGGGTGTTGCATGTTTCCAGGAATGTAATATTTTCCTCTACATTGTTTAGTTTGTTTATATAAAGGTGTTCATAATAATAATATTTTTCTCTACATTGTATAGTTTGTTTATATAAAGGTGTTCATAATAATTTTGTATGATCTTTTATATTTCCACTGTATCAGCTGTAATGTCTCAATTTTCATTTCTAATTGAACTTGTTTGACTCTTTTATCTTTATTTCTTATTGTAGCTAGTAGTCTATCAATTTTGCTTATCTTTTCAAAGAACCAACTTTTTGTTTCATTCCTTTGTATTTTTTTAAATTTCAATCTCATTTAGTTCTGCTCTGTTTTTTTTGTTTTTGTTTTTCTGCTAGTTCTGAGTTTGACTTTTTTATGTATTTCAAGTTCATTTAGATGTGATGTTAGGTTGTCAAGATGGGATCATTTCATTTGTAACACTCAATGAAATTTTAAAACTTGCCCAGGAAAATGAGATGGATTTTATTTGTTAGGTGGTGATCTTTTTCATGAAAATAAGCCCTCTAGGAAAATGTTACAGGCCAATATGCTTGATGAACATAGATGCTAAAATTCTCAACAAGATTCTAGCAAACTAGACACAATGACACATCTCAAAAATCATCCATCATGACCAAGCAGATTTCATCCCTAGGATGCAGGATGGGTTCAACATCTGCAAGACCATAAACATAATTAAATGCATCAATAGATCTAAAGACAAAAAACACATGATTATATCATTAGATGTGGAAAAACTTTTGATAATATTCAGCCCTACTTTTTGAGAAAATCCCTTGAACATGTAGGCAGATCTGGAACATAACTCAAAATAGTGAGAGCCATCTATAAGAAACCCACAGCCAACATACAGACAGAAATTGGAACCATTTCCCCTGAAAGCCGGAACAAGACAAGGATGCCCACTCTCACCCCTCCTGTTTAAAATAGTATTGGAAGTCCTAGCTAGAGTAATCAGACAAGAGAAGAAAATAAGTGGTACCTAAATAGGAAAAGAAGACGTTAAGTTATCCCTACATCATTGTGTACCTCGAAAACCCAAGAGAATCTGTCAAAAGCCTCCTTGCACTGATAAAGGACTTTGGCAAAGTCTCCGAGTATAAAACAAATGTGCAAAAGACAGTCTCATTTCTATACACCAATAATAAACAAACAGAAATCCAAATATAAAGCACAATCCCATTCACAATAGCCACAAAAAAAATGAAGTACTTTGACATCTTCCTAACCAAAGACGTGAAAGGTCTTTACAACAAAAACTACAAAACCCTGCTCTAAGAAATCAAAGATGACATAAGCAAATGGAAAAATATTCCATGCTCACGGATTGGAAGAATCAACATTGTTAAGATGTCCATTCTACCAAAGGAAATCTAAGATTTAATGCAATACCCACTAAATTACCAGCAGCATTCTTCTCAGACCTGGAAACAATAATTCCTGGAAACAGGAATTCATATGGAAACATAAATGACCACAGATAGCCAAAACATTCCTCGGGGGGTGGGGGGACCAGGAGGTATCACACTTCCCAACTTTAAACTTTACTATAAAGTACAATAATCAAAACAGCCAGATATTGGTACAAGAACAGGTATATAAACTAATGGAACAGAATAGAGATTCCAGAAGCAAAACTTCAATTTCTCAACCAACTCATCTCCAACAAAGACTCCACCACCAGGCACTGGGGAGAGGAGAACCTATCAGTAAATGGTGCTGCGAAAACTGACTGACCACATGCAGAAGATTAAACCAATACCCCTACCTATCATCATACACAAAAGTAACTCTAAATGGATCAAACACATAAATGTAAAACTTCAAGCTTTAAGAACCTTAGAAAATGCAGGAGATACCCTAATGGAAATTGGAACTGGTAACCAATTCCTGTTTCAAACCCCAAGTGCCCATCCCATAAGAGATAAGATAGACAAGTGGGATCTTCTCAAACTGACAAGCTTCTGAAAAGCCAAATAAACTGTGGACACAGCCCACAGTCTGGGAAAAAATATTTGCCAACTGTATGCCTGACAAAGCCCTAACATCTAGGATCTACAAGGAACTCAAATGTGCTGAAAGGAAAAATACAAACAGCCCCATTACAGAGTGGGCAAAAGATGCAAATTGGCACTTCTCAAAAGAAGACATACTAACAGCCAACAGATACATGAAAAAATGTTCAACCTCACCAGTCATCAAATAAATGCAAATTAAAACCACACTGAGATACTACCTAACTCCAGTCAGGATGGCAATCATCCATAACTCAAAAAACAATAGATGCTGGAGAAGATATGGGGAAAGGAAAATACTTCTACACTGTTGATGGGAGTTCAAACTAGTACAACATCTGTGGAAAGCAGTTTGGTTATTCCTAAAAGGTCTAAAAATTGACCTTCCATACTACCCTGCAGTTCCCTTACTGGGACTATACCTGGAGGAACTCAAATCACTCTATGAAAAAGATCCTGCACATGCATGTTTATCGCAGCATTGTTCACAATAGCAAAAAACATGATCCAACTGTGTTGCCCATCAAAAGAGGACTGGATAAAAAAAAAAAGTGGTACATATACATGATGGAATATTATGCAGTCATAAAAAAGGACAAAATTATGAACTTCTATAATATTGAGTTATCTATCACAGAAAAAAAGAACCCAGTATCACATGCTCTCACTCATAAAATGGACCTTGAACAATTATTATAATGATGCGGATTTTTCAGGTCAGCCTGAGCTTTGAGAGTGTCAGCACAGTGGGTCAGTCAGTCAAACCCCAAAGAAGGTAGTCTGGAGGGACTGGTAAGCCTAGCCCCAGAAGTGTCAGCTCTAATGGGCTGGCAAGCCAAGCCCTGAGAGTGTTGCTGGTTTAGTGAGCTGGCAAGCCTAGCCCCTTGGGTGTCTCAGCTTTGGAGTCTCTCCTTCTGGCAGCTTTCCTGGTTTAGCTGGCTCAGACAATCTTCCACAGCTCTTCAGATTGCAGCTCTTCAGGGTTGAGGTTCTTGTCTCGTGTCCAGGAAGAATGAGGGACATGGATGATCAGAAAGTGGGAAAGCACAATTTATTGAGAGGACAGAAAAGCTCCCACAGCAGGAAGGAACCTGAAGGGGTTGCCGGTCTGGGGCCAAAAACCTGGTGCTTATATAGCCCAAAGTACAAGTCGATTGGCTAGCTAGCACTAGCTATGAGCTGTAGTTGTTCTGATTGGTCAGTATTAAGGTAGGGAGCTAATGATGAGTTGATTGGTTGCTTTTTGATTCCAGCAGTGAGTACCAGCACTGAGAGGCTTATAAGGAGCTTGTTTATCAATGCTGAGCCTGAGAGACCTGGAGTTTACAACATTGTTACCAGAGGACCCTCCTGTCTGTCTGCCTAGCCTTTCTCTAGCTATCTCCTGTTTCAATAATGCTATTAGAAAAGGATTGTCAGTAGTGGGAAATTGCCTCAGGAGGGGCTGTGGGATTGGCAGGAGTGGAATTCTGCCAGGGAAGGGAGGCACACCTCATCAACAAGGGTACTTGTATAATGACATTTGTATACTTACCCTGAATTATACCCCGCATCTCTAAAATAAAAAAACATTTAAAAAAAGATGTGATCATTCAAGTCTTATTAATGTAGGCCTTAAACACTAGAAGTTTTTCTCTAAGCACAACTTTAGCTGTGCCCCAGAGGTTTTTGACAACTTGTTTTGTTATTATCATTCATTTTGAGGAATTTAAATTTAATTTTTAAATTTAAATGTTCAAGTTTTGAATTGACCCAAGGGCCATTGGGTCATTGACCCATGAGCACATTGCTTAACTTCCATGTTTTTGTAAGGTTTTGTGACTTTTCTTGGAGCTAATTTTTAGTTTTATTCCACTGTGGTCTGAGAAGGTACTTGGTATAATTTCAATTTTTTAAAAAAATCATTGAGACTTGATTTGTGGCATATCATATGGCCTATCTTGGGAAATGTGCCATGAGCTCATGAGAAAAATGTACATTCTGTAGTTTTGAGGTAGAATGTTCTGTAGCTGTAAGTTAGTTCCATTTGCTCTAGGGTTTAATTTAACTCCAATATTTCTTTGTTGACTTTCTACCCTGATGATCTGTCTATTGCTTTCAATGAAGTGATTTAGTTTCCCATTATTATTGTGTGGCTGTCCATCTCTTTTCATAGATCTAGTAGAATTTGTTTTAAAAAGGTGCGGGGTAGTGTTATATGCTTATATATTTGAAATTGTTATGTGAACTCTTATTGGATTGATCCCTTTATCAGCATATAATAACTATCTTTGTCTTTTTTATTGTAGTTAAAGTCTATTTTACCTGATCTGAGAATGGCTACTCCTGCTTATTTTTGGTTTCCATTTGTGCGGACTATTCTTCTCTATCCCTTTATCTTGAGTTTATAGAAATATTTTTGTGTTATGTTGGTCTCTCGAAGACAGAAGGTGTTTGGATTGTGCTTTTAAAATGTTTTTAAATTTTTAAATTTTATTTTAAAGATGTGGGACACAAGTCAGGATTAGGTACATAAACGGTCTATGTCATATTATAGTGAGTCATTGGGATCATTTATGTTCAGAGATAATAATCATATGTAAGGTCTTAGTCCATTCAAACGTGCTGCTTGTAATTTCATTCCTTTTTAATTTTGACATTTTCTCTATTGTGTTGGTGTTTTATGAGTCCTGTAAGCGTTATGATTTCCAGTGGTTTTCTACTGTTATATTTCGATGTTTAGTTCCAATTACCAACAGAAGCTTACAGTGCCTATGTCAGTCCCCTGTCAACCTCAAATAAGAAGAAATCATCATCCCAAATGAAAAAAAACCAGTAAAATAATTCAGACACTATGGAACAAGCAAATAAACAAGAAAACACAAAAGCAAGCAAACAAACAAAAGAAAACAAGGCCTTGATGTGGTGAGTTTCTCAATTGCCAGCCATGGAGATCTTGTGCTGGGTATCTGCACAGGCTCAATGCAACTTGAGTGAGCAGGCTGGCTTGGATAGTGGTGTCAACTGGGGTCTTGGATCAGACCTTCCCCAAATCTGAAGTTTATATCAGATGCAACGGACGTGGTGTTGATCTCTAGCCAGGAAGTGGTGCTTGTAAGGAAAAGCCAGCTACAAGGATGGCTATGGGCTTTCTTCCTGGCATCCATTGCTCCTAGGAAATGCTCAGTCAACCTAGGCAGTGGGCAAGACTTTGGGGATTACCCAATATTTCTGTCTGTGTTGAGCCTTCTAGAAGGGTGCAAGGGCAAATATCTCAATCTACATTTTTATGTGCATTCTTGGCTACCCCAGTGTGGTCTAGGATGGTGTCCTTGGCAACTGGGGTAATGCTGTTGTGCTGAGGTTTCACTGAAGAGTTTACCTTGGGAGTAAACAGGTTGCTATGGCAACAAGCTCCAGTCAGCTCCTCTGCCTTAGCCTCAGGCAGTCTGCATTCCAAATGTCAAACTGCAACTTGAATCAGGGCTTCACTGTTCTCATGGGAACCTGCCCCAGGCAAAAACGATCTTCCACCAAGCAGTTCTCCTTTGAGGCGTGTCCTCTCCCAGGCTTGCTAGAAAGCAGCCACCAACCAGTGTTGAGTTCCTGAGATATGGTGATTAGAACTGTTTGGGGCATTTTTTCTGGCACCACTCAATGTGGGTTTCAGCATGACTGCAGGAAAGGCAGTTTCCTGAGAGTGGCTGGAATCCTGCAAGAGTGACTGGAATCCTGCAAGTCTTGGGTGACCCACCAAGTTCATGATAGAAGCATAGAAATCCTCTCAATCACCTTCCGCATTTCATCTGGAGGCTGTCTGTGGTCTGTGCTCCTATCCAGCCTAGAGTCTAACTACTTCCAACCCCAGCGATTGATCTATTTCTTCTTTGCACTATGTTCCTATATCACTTATTTGATGAGTTCTGAGGCATGTTACTTACTCCAAAGGAGAAATACACTTTAGCTGCCTCTAGTCAGCTTAATCCAAATTGCTTACTGAGACTTTGATTGGTATTACATCGAGTTATCGATTAAATGGGAAGAATTAACTTCTTTGAAATATTGACTTTTCCAATCTATAAATACAGAGTATCTCTCCATTTATTTAGATCTTCTTTGGTATCTTTCATCAGAGTTTTAAAGGTTTTTGCTTTCAGATCCAATGAATAGTTTATTGAACTTATTCCTAGACATATTCATTTATTTTCTGACCTTAATTTAATTTTTTAAATGCAAAATTTCAATTGCTTGTGTATAGAAAATTAATTTTTATATGAATTTTGTATTCTTTTTCTTGCTATACTTCTTAGTTCCATAATTTTTTGTGTTGACTCTTTAGAATTTTTTCATAGACTCTCATATATTAAGTGATCAAAGAATATTTTATTTCTTTGTTTCCTAAATATATAGCTTTTATTTTGTTTTCTTTTCTGATTGCATCAGCTTGGACTTCCAAGATGTTAAACAGAAGTGTAAGAGAAAAGGACATTTTTGTCTTGCTCTCAATCTTAGGTATAAAACGTCTGATTTTCCACCAGTGGGTATGATATAAGTCATGGTTTTATAATTTATGTTTTTGTAATTGACAAATAAAAACTGTATGTATTTATGGTAAACAGCATGATACTTTGATATTTGTATACGTTGTGCAATTGTAAAATCAGCATGCATTATCTTACATATTTATCATTATTTTGTGGTAAGAAACCTAAAATCTCTCTTCTTAGCAATTTACAAGTATAAAATATACTGTTATTAACTATAGTAAGCATGATGTACAATAGATCTTTTAAACATATTTGTATGTGAAATTGTATGCCCTTTGACCAACATCTCCCCATTCCCTCCTCAGCCCTGTATCTTCTGGTAACCACCATTTTACTCTCTGTTTTTACAATTTGACTTTTTTAGATTTTACATAAAAGTAAGAACATAATGAAGTTTGAAAGTTTTCTTCTCTTTCTAGTTAGCTGAGAGTTTTTATCATGAAGGAGTCCTAGTTTTTTTCAAATGCCTTTTTTCTGCATCAATCAATATGATTATATACTTTTTCTTCTTTAGACTGCTGATGTGAAAGACTACATTGATTTTCAAATGTTACACCAAGTATGCATACCTGAAATGTACTTTATACATTGGTGAATTTAATTTGTTAATATTTTTGATAATTTTTGTATATCTATGTTTATAAGTGATATTGATCTGCATTTTTATAAAATGTTTTTATTTTGCTTTTGTATAAGGTTAGTGAATGAATTTCTAGTATGTGTTAGAAAGTACTCCCTCTACTTCTATTTCATGAAAATGATGGCAAATTGGAATCCTCTTTTTTCTTAAATATCTATTGCCTTTTTGTGAGCTTAGATAGTGTCTTTAAATAAATTTGACTATCTTACTGATAGTTATCAAAATTATGGGCATGCTGTTGTTCATAGTATTTGTTTATTATACTTTTCATACCCAAGAGATGAGTAGTGATGCACTGTCTATTTCATTCCTAACATTGTTTATTTGGATCATCTTTCTTTTTATTTTAATTAGTCCAGTTTGAAGCTTATCATTTTTATTGAACTTTCAAAGAACAAACTTTTGCACTTTTTTTAGTATTTCTGTTTTTAATTCAATTGATTTTATTCAATTTTTAAAACTATTTCTTTTCTTCAACTTTCTTTAGGCTTCAATTACTTGTCTCTCTCTAGTTTATTTTGGTAGAGGCTTAGATTATTGATATTAGATTTTGCTCCTCTTAAAGTTTTTAAGATTTGTTTAATGGCCCAGAACGTGGTCTAACATGAGTAATGTTTATGTGAACTAGAGAAGAATATTTTTTTCTACTGTTTTTAATAGAATAGTCTGTAAATGTCAATTTGATTAACTTGTTTGATTGTGATGTTCAAGCTAACTATATCATTACTAAAAAATTTTTTCTACTTTACCCATCATGGACATTGAAGTCAACAACTATAATTCTGAATTGGTCTATTATTTTTATAATTTTATCAAGTATTTTTATCTCATTTATTTTAATACTATAATATTAGTTAAGTATACATTTATAAAATTATGCCTTCGTGTAGATTTAACACATTTATCATTATAAAATTCTCTTTATTCCTGAGAATTTTTCTTGATCTGAAGTTAGGTTCATCTAAAGTTAATAGGACAACTCTAGATTTATTTTGATTGGTTTTATCATAATACATCTTCTCCATCTTATTAAAAGTTAATTAAAAATATTAGCAGCAAGATGGCAATGGAACTAGTGGAAGTGTGAAAGGCTCTGCATGGGTGAATGTCCATAAGAATGAGCCTGCATGTATGGGTGTGTGCAGGTGAGTGAGTGACTGTCTATTTGAGTGGAGACTCAGGATCAAAGCCCTGGAGCTCTCTGGAGGTGGCTGCAACTTACCATTGCTCCTGGTATGCAGGATTGTCTGCCATTCTTAGGGCATCTTCAGGGGAAGGCAGTAGAGATAAGTTGCCCCTTGGCACCTGGCCCATGCCACCACCTGTGGCAGCAAGCCAGGCACTGGCAGTGGGAACTGTGGAGAAGGCACAGGGAGAAAATTTGAAATTGAGCCTGCTGCTGGAGATGAGGATGTGGACCACCACCATTTTCTCTGTCCAGGGACTGGGTAGAGACCTGTTTGTCTCAACCAACTCTAATCCACCTCCAACCTGAAACTGATGGGAGCTCTCTGTACCCCTATAGGATCAACCATCACTGGCCTAGAGAGGATGCTTCAGGAGCAGATGCTGGAGAGACAGATGCCCAGCCCCCACACTGAACCAGGCACAAACATGTCTGATCTGAGTGGGAGACCTGGCAGCAACAGCAGCAGTGAATGATTTGGGGTGAATCCGGATCTGATTCGACTTCCTCTCCCAGCAGTCCATAGGGCATCTGACCCACATTTAGAGCAGCCTGATCAGCCTGTGCTGAGAGCAGAGAGGAGGGAATGGAGAACAGAGTCTGCTTCCTACCTTTGGGACAGCAGACAAAAGTGGTGTCACTTGGGACCTATCAGTTAAAATAATAATAATAAAGAAAAGGAACCTGAGGTTCCAGAAACAACTACAAGAAGGCGCTCTTTTTTGTTCATTATTTCCATATATATCTTTCTGTATGTGTCTTCTGATTTAATTTGCCTATTTTTTCCCTCTTTTTTTGTTTGTTTGTTTGTATATGGGTATTTTTGAGGGTTATTGCATCTTTGGGTTTGTTTTGTTTTGCTATTTGTTTTTGTTTCCTTGTTCATCCATTAGTTTGTCTGTTTCTCTTATTTCCCTTCTTTCTCTTCATCTACCTTTCTTCTCTCTTCTTTCATTCTCAGTTCTCTTCCTTTCTCTTATCTCATTTTGATTTCAGTGGGCACACATATGCTCCCACTTCATAGACATAATCTAAAGTGATGGAAAGGGATTCCAGGGGACCCACACCCCAGTAAAGCAGATACTATGATCTGAAGGTAGTTTTTGAACTGTAGCTACCCCCTGCATTATACTTTAATCAGAGCTAAAATTGCAAAAAGTCAGCACAACCTGTCAATCTCTGCACGGTATCAATATTCAACAAATCCAGAGGCTACACATAAGTAAAAATAGCGAGTTGAGCAAACAGAAGTGAAAGCTATCTTCTCTCACTGAGCACCAAATTAAAGCGGGGGTAAAAAGGAGGGGAATCCACCACAAATGAAGAAGAATCAATGGAAGAACACAGGTACCATCCAGATCCCTAGAAAGACAGTGTCTGAGAATACAGACTTTGGAAGTGAAACAATGAAGAGCCCCAAGAATGACTGGTTACAGACCACATCTCCAGATATCAAAGTATTGATGGAGATGATGAATAAAAATTATGAACAAAAAGAAGAAAGAATATAAACATTGATAACAGAGATGATGGCAATTGAAAGCACAGTGAAAGAAATAAACAACAAACTGACAGGCATGTAAAGCAGAATTAACCAAGCAGAATAAAGTATCTCTGAACTTGAAGATCAAAAAATATAACTAATCCAATCTGTTAAAAACATAGAATGGAAGCTTGAAAAGATGGAACAAAGCCTTCAACAGATGTGTGATTATATTAAGAGACCAAACTTATGCATAATTTGCATACATGAAACAGAAAAGGAGAATGAGAGCACCCTGGAACAAACATTCCACAAGGTCTCACAAGAAAACATCCTGCATCTCATTAGATATGTGACCATCCATACACAAGAGATACAAAAACCCCTGCAAGTCCTCAATGAAAAGATCAACTCCTAGACACAAAGTAATTTGCTTACACAAAGTAGGTATAAAACAAAAAAATCCTAAAGGCAGCAAGACAGAAAGGTCAGACTATCTACCAAGAAAGACCAATTAGAATAGCGCATACTTATTTACAGAAACACTACAGGCCAGAAGAGATTGGAGTCCAATTTTCAAAGTTCTCAAAGAAAATAATTCCAATCAATAATTTTCTAATTGGCTTAGCTAAGCTTCATCAGTGAAGGAGAATTAAAATCCTTCCCTGACATTCAATCCCTAAGAGATTATGCTGCCTCCAGTCCAGCACTACAAGGGCTGCTTAAGAAGGTATTAAGCACACACACAAAAAAGAAAAACAGATCAACCATACTCTTCCCAAGAATGCAGGAAAACAGAGAATCAATACAGCATGCACTGTGACTGCAACATTAAAAACACACACATATATATCAACTCAAAAATTAAAGGAAAACCAACAAACAAATAAACAACCACCTTCAACAACAAAAGCTTTATAAGAGACTCATGACAGGGAAAAACACTATCTCAATAATCAGCCTGAATGTGTTCTGACTAAATGCACCAATGTAAAGACATAGAAGGGCAAACTGAATTTAAAAAAAGCAAACAAACAAACAAAAAAACCGACCCCAACAATATGCTGCCTCCAGGAAACACATCTTTCTAAAAAAGACCCTCATAGACTCAAAGTTACAGGATGGAAAACAAATGTTCAGGCAAACAGAGCACAAAAGCAGGGCAGAAGTCATGATCTTAATATCTGACAGAATGTTTAAGCTATCAAATATTTTAAAAGATACAGAAACATACTACATAATGATAAAATGTTCTGCCCATCAACAAGAAATTACCATTCTAAACATATATTCACCCAATATGGGAGCACCAACTTTTATAACTGCTAACAACTAAACTTTTTTTAAAAAGGATATTGACTCCATCACTATCATACCTGGCTACTTAAATACCCCACTAACAACCCTAGATAGATCACCGAAGGAAAAAATAAATAAGGAGAATTAGAGCCTCACCTTGACACTTGACCAAATGCACTTAATAAACACTTACATGACTCTCCACCCAACAACCATGGAATATACATTCTACACATCACTACATGGAACACACTCCAAGATCAATCGCATCCTAAGCCATAAATCAAGCATAAAGAAAGTTCTTAAAATTGGTATACTGCCATGTATCTTCTCACACCACAATGACATACAAATAAATAACAGCAACAAAATTTCTCTAAAACTCACAAACGAATGGATACAAAACAACATGGTGCTGAACAACTCCTGGGTCAACATAAGTGAAAACAGAAATTAAAAGATTCCTAGAAACAAATGAAAATAAAGACACATCTTACCAAAACTTCTGGGATGGCAAGAAAGCAGTATTGAAAGGGGAACGTATATCTCTACATGCTCACATAAAGAAAATTGAAAGATCACATGTTACTGGCCTAACAGATCATCTAAAAGAACTGAAAAGACAAGACCACCAAAACCCTAACTTCAACAGAAGAATGAGATCTCTAAAGTAAAGCATAAATATGGGACATGGAAGTCATAAATATCATAGGAAAAAAATAACGAAACAAAAAGCTGGTTCCTTGAAAGAATAAACAAGACTGATGGATCTCTAGCCAGATTGACAAAGAAAAACAGACAAAAGGCCCAAATAAACACAATCAGAAATGTAAATCATCAAGTCATAACTGAACTCAAAGAACTACAAAAGATTTCCAGAGATTACTGTGCACACTTGTATGGAAAGAAACTTGAAAACCTAAGTGAAATGGAGTAATTTCTGACATTCCACAATCTCCCAGTGTTGAAATAAGAAGAAACTGAGATCCTAACTAGATCAATAACAACCCAGGAAATTGACTCCTTCAGAAGAAAACTACCTACAAATAAAAGTTCTGCTCCAGACAGCTTTCCAGCAGAATTTTATAAAATATGCAAGGAGGAGCTGATACCAATCCTATTGAAAGTATTCCAGGCAATTGAGAAAGACAGAACTCTTCCCAAATCATTTTTGAAGCTAACATCACATTGATACCCAAATGGGGTAAAGATCCAACAAAGAAAGAGAACTACAGGTCAATATCCCTGATGAACATAGATGCAAAAAATTCTCAACAGAATTCTAGCAAATTGGATCTAACAACACAACTCAAAATTCATTCACCATAAGCAAGTAGGTCTTATCCCTGGGTTGCAGGCTGGAATCAACATATACAAGACCATAAATGTACTTAAATACATCAACAGATGTAAAAACAAGAACCACATTTTTATATCACTAGACACAGAAAAACCTTTTGATAAAAAGTCAGCATCCCTTCTAGATAAAAATCCTTGGCCACCTAGACATAGAGGGAACATACCTCACAACAGTAAAAGTCATCTAGGATAAATCCACATCCAACATATTGCTAAATGGACAGATATTGAAAGCATTTCCTCTGAAATCTGGAATAAGGCAAGGCTGCCCACTCTCAGCCCTCTTGTTCAACAAAGTGTTGGAAGTCCTAGCTAGAGCAATCAGACACAATAAAAAAATCAGGTATATCCAAAAAGGAAAGGAGGAAGTCAAGCTATCTCTCTTTGCTGACAATATGGTTCTATACCTAGAAAACCCAAGAGAATCTGTCGAAAACCTCCTTATTCTGATAAAGGACTATGGGAAATCTCAGGGTATAAAATAAACATGCAAAAGACAGTCGTATTCTTATATACCAGCAGAAAACAGGCAGAGAACCAAATAAAAAGCACAATTACATCCACAATAGTCACCAAAATAAATAAATAAATAAATAACTCAGCATCTTCCTATCCAGAGAAGTGAAGGAACTTTATAATGAAAACTATAAAACACTGCTCAAAGAAATCAAAGCAGACACAAACAAACAGAAAAATATTCCATGCTCATGATTAGAAGAATCACCATTGTTAAGATGCCCATCCTACCCAAGACAATCTACAAATTCAATGCAATACCCATTAAATTACCAACAGAATTCTTCTCAGATGTGGAAACATCAATACAGATATTCATATGGAAGCATAAACAACCATGAATAGTCAAAAAGATCATCCGTAAAAGAAACAAAGCAGGAGGTATCATACTTCCAGACTTTAAACTTTACTATAAGGCTACAGTAATCAAAACAGCCTGGCATTGGTACAAGAATGGGCATACAGATCAATGTTTCAGGAAAGAGATTCTAAAAGCAAAATCTTAATTTTTCAACTAACTCAGCTTCAACAAAGCTTCCATCAAGACCCACTGTGCAGAGGAAAACCTATTCAGTAAATGGTGCTGGGAAAACTGACTGACCACATGCAGAAGAATGAAACATGACCCCCACATATCAACATACATAAAAATCAACTCTAAATGGATCACAGTGCTAAAGATAAAACCTCAAACTTAAAAATCTTAGAAAATGCAGGAGACACTCTTAGGGAAATTGGAATAGACAACCAATTCCTGGTCAAAATCCCAGATATCCATGCGATAAGATATAAGATAGACAAGTGATACCTCATCAAACTGAAAAGCTTCTGCAAAGCAAAAGAAACCATCAAGAGAGCAAAGAGACAGCTCACAGAATGGGAAAAAATATTTACCAGCTGTATATCTAACAAAGGCCTAACATCCAGGATCTACAAGGAACTCAAAAGTTCTGAAAGAAAAAAAAAAAACAAAAAAACAAGCAGCCCCATTAAAAAGTGGCCAAAAGATATTAATAGCCGCTTCTCAAAAGAAGGCATATGAGTAGCCAACAGATACATGAAAAAATACTCAGTGTCACTAATCATCAAGAAATGTAAATCAAAACCACACTGAGATACCACCTTACGCCAGTCAGGAGGCAATCATCAATGACTCATCATCAATAACTCAAAAGCAGATGCTGTCGAGGATGTGGAGAAAAGAGAATGCGTCTACACTTCTGCTGGGAGTGTAAACTTGCACGGCCTCTGTGGAAAAAGGTGTGGTGATTACTAAAAAATCTAAAAATCAACCTTCCATATGATCCAGTAATCCCTCCTCTAGGAATATACCTAGAGGAACTGAAATCATTCTACGAAAAAGATACCTGCACATGCATGTTTATCACAGCATTAGTCATGATAGCAAAAGTATGGAACCAATACATAGTTCCCACTGAAAGCAGACTGGAATAAAAAATGTGGTACATACACACAATGAAGTATTATGCAGCCATAAAGAAGGACTAAATATGGACTTTGTGGCAACTTGGATAAATTTAGAGTCTATCATACTCAGTGATCTATCACAGAAACAAAGAACTGAGTACCATATTTTCTCACTCATAAGCAGACCTTGAACATTAATCATAATATCATAAGAAAAGGAACAGCAGGCAGTAGCGCCACTGCCAGGGGAGTGAGAAGAGGGACACAGCATCTATACGGATACCTAATCTCAAACCAGTGGAAGTGGGGATCAAAGGGAGGCCCAAATTTTACCTGTACATTGGCCACTTATCTAACTAATCCTGAATTGTATCCCACATCTTTAAAAAAAAAAAAAGGTTAATTTGAACCTTTATATTTAAAGTGGATTTTGCTTAATGAATCATAGGATTTTTTTTTCTGCTTGCTGTCTTCTACCAGATTATTTATATTATAACATTTGATTTTAATAACCCATTAACATTTCTCCTATCAAACTTGAGTCTAAGCTTCTCAAAATCAAATTCGCCATTATTGTATGCCCAGAGTTTTGCATGGTTTCAGCAAATACATATCTTTTTTCAACAAATATTAGTTAAAAGAATGCTTATTTTTAACTGCTAAATTTTAAAAACCTTTGATCACAATCATGGCTGATTAAAATGGTAGTGACTGAATTCCTATTAAAAATACATACCCAAGGTCAAAATATTTTCCTTTGTTCACAAATGAAGATATAGATCTTCTCTTTTTGTAATCATTTTTAGGCAATCATAAAAGGGATTATTTTCTGAATAAAATTTTAAAAGAACAGCATTCTAAACAATAGAAGTGAATTTTGTTTTTTCTCTATTTTCATTCTCTATGTATTTTGTATTTCAAGGATACACTCCCTTTTGAGTCACTTTATTTCATCTTATGCCACTAATATCACTTGCAAGTTTTGATATTAGTACATGGTAAGTAGTTTAAAGTTATTCAAGCAGAGTCTTCTTTGCTGTGCACAGGAGTTGAAAACAGTATGGAAGCTCCAATCCAGTCATAATCTTTGCTTCTATTCTGAGTACAATTCTTTAGATCCCATCAATGCAAATAATATACTGAAAGAAGTAATTCCTAGGACATAGCATTTACTACTTTCCTAGAAATATCACAGTAAAATAAAATAGCAAAACTTTTCATAAGAAGAAAAAGGCATATGTAGGTGTACATGATATACATCCTGTGTTTGTTTAGTAATGAATCCCATAGGGATCATGGTGAAAACAATAAAATACAAATGGATAGATAGACATTAATTTACAGAGTTCAAACGCTGTTATAATTTATTTTCTCACTCATTGTGTTAAAACTAAAATTACTTATTTGTTGAGTCTTTGAGTGGATCTTATACGAGTATATAGATGTCACTTTTAAGAGGAGAACTAATATTTCCATCTTTGTACTTGTTTGTCTATTTATCAGTCAAAAGTTGGAGATTATTTCCCCTCCAGTTGAAGCTGGGCTGGTCTTATGATTTATTGTGGCCATCAGAATAGGGTAGATGTAATAATGTGGGAGTTCCAGAAACTGGATCTTAAGAGAATTGGTAGCTTTTCTGTTACTTTCTCAGAACGCAGGTAACATCCTGTCAGAATGCTTGTCTAGACCCCTGGTGGATGAAAAGCCAGATGGAAGACAGTCCAGATGCCCCAGCCAATAGCCAGCATCAATGCCAGACATGTAGGCATGTAAACAAGGCCACCTTGGAATTGCCAGGGCCAGCTGCTCCCATCTGCAACTTCACAAGTGAGCACAAGGGAAAGCAATGTAAGAATTGCCCAGTTGAGGCCAGTCAGTCATAAAAAAAGACAAGTCATGTCATGAATAATCGTACATTTTTAAGCCATGAATTATATAGTAATGTGTTATAAAACAACACATAAATACAAAGATGGAAGGAGAAAAACAACTAAAATTTATTCATTCTAATAGAAGGCATCACTCACTTTATAAGATTGTTTTCTGTCACTTGGTTCTCTATTTTCCTCTTCCTGTGATTAAAATTTAAACTTTTTTTTTTTTTTTCATATTCAGGCCTACCTCTGTAACCAAATGGTGGGATAAGTGTTTGTCAAAGGATTTTGAAGATATGCAAAATTGTATGATATATGCAGACATAAAAATATAGTGATAAAGCCTATGGCAAACTTTCTTCTCTGTGCTACTTAGAACAAGAGCCTGCCATATTGTTTAACAATGATCTTAAGGTTAAATAGTGGATTGAATGCCTCCTGGTCATAAAGCCAATTCCAGCAACAGAAATTTTCATATAAGAAAGAGTAACTGTATTAGAAAGAAGAGATTAAGTCATGTCATGCAAACCTCATCAAGAGTTATTACATCACTGATGTTATTACCATTACCAAATATCCAAATATTAAATTTTGCAGTCAAATTTTGTCTCTGCTGATCTGTCACAAATCTAAACCAGTTATAGTAACGTGCATTATGTATTTCAAAATGAATACTTTTACTAAAAGTTGTTACCTTCCATTCTATTTTTTCCATATATTTCTATGATGGATGGAGATTTACATTGATTTATATTTTTAAATGTAAATAGAAAGCTTCTGACTTGGTCCTTTTGTCACCTGTCCTTTGCAAGTCTGGATGTTCATCAGAGCTCATGGGGGCAGAATCTCCAGGGGTGCACCCTAGGTAGGAGTGTGTTTTCTTTGTGTTTGTTTTATATTAAATCCCACAGATTATTGCCATATGCTGTCAGATTTGTAAACCATGGCTTTATACAAAGGATATCACTTCACTGCTAAAATTTTTTTTTTTACAAAACCACTGATCGACTCCTGTATTTAGCTTGACAACCACATGCCACAATGGTTTAGCCGTGCACTTTATCTAGCTGGTTTGTGTGACACATTCAAGGTCAGGTGTTAGTGAAGGACAGATATTTAACATAAAAAGCCTCCCAAACACTATGTACCTTCTAATGTTATCCTCCAGTGACTTTGTTATTGTTTGACTATTTGTCCCATCTAAAACTCATACCGAGGCAGGATTCGATAGATCGTGCCTGTGATCCCAGCACTTTGGGAGACCAAAGCAGGAAAATCTCTTGAGCCTAGAATTTCAAGACTGCCCTAAGCAACATAGTGGGTCATCATCTCTAAAAATTCAAAGAATTAGCTGAGGTGTAGTAGTGCATGCCTGTAGTCCCAGCTACTCAAATGACTGAGGCAGGGTGAAAAGATTGCCTGAGCCTAGGCATGTAAGGCTGTGGCGAGCTGAGACCATGCCACTGCACTTCAGCTTGGAATGACAAAATGAGATCCCAACTCAAAAAAACAAAACAAAACAAAAACAAATTTAATTCCCAATGTGGCAGTATTGAGAGCTGGGGCCTTTTAGAGGTGATTGAATCAACAGAAGGGCTCTGCTCTTATGAATAGATTAATGGGTCAGTGAATCAGTGGGTTATTATGAGAGGGAGACTAGTGGCATTATATGAAGAGGAAAAGAGCCCTGAGCTAGCATGCTCAGCTCCCTTACTATGTGATACCCTGTCCTGCCCAAGGACTGTGCTGAGAGTCTCTATGAGCAAGAAGTCCCTCACCAGATATGACCCCTCAAACTTGAACTTTCCAGACTCTTTCTGTAAGAAATAAATCTTGTTTCTCCATAAGCTATCCAGTTTCAGGTATTCTGTTATGAGCAACAGAAAATGAACTAAGTCGTCTTTTCTAATATTAATTTTTTTATATTTATGATGAGAGGGATTTGAGATTAAATGCCAATTTTAGCTTCCTCTTCCACTTTTACTACTTGGGAATCATACCCCCTGTCAGTGAGGAATTCTCTACTAATGATTCTCAGTTATAGCATAGGAACACTAGTTTGTATTTAGAGATACACACTTATGATGTGTGAAAATGTACCCAATGTATTCTGAAATTGGTCATATTGTATATCCACCCTGACATGGACTAGTGCCTATTACAGAAATGATGCAGCTGGTTCAATTAAGATAATTTGGCTTTTGGTGTTCAAGGTATATCATTCTAGATGTTCTAGATTGCACCAAGATATGCTCAAATATATTATATGATGATCTTTTTCTATGCTTTATCATTAAAACATGAAGGTGAATTGTACTGAGTTAGTAAGTGTCCAGCTGAAAATTGCTGAAATCGTTAGTGTGAAGCTAAAATGTAGATAAATGCTAGGAGATGATCCAGGTGTTATTGGTATAGAGTTTGAGTGAATCAATTCTAACCATTTTATGTTAACTGTCCAGCTTCACATTAATCATAAAATAGAATAAAGTGGGAGCAAATGTAATTATGGAGGATATGAAAATAAAAAAGTTTACAAACTAAAGCATTACAAAGTTCAGATTATCCAAGAGAGACAAATATAGCTGCATTTTAATTAAATGATTGAGTTGGAAAAAAAATGTATGTGCCATCTGAACTTTACCACAACTTATGGAAGAAAGAAAAGAAAATTGATAAAACTGAATTATCTCTTTGACATTGCCATTACTTTTCTGCGGGACCTTGGGCAAATCATGCTTCTCTCTGGACTGTAGTTTCATTTTCTGTGAACTTGTTACTTGGTGAGATCATTTTAGGGTCCTTAATTTTGGAGAATTTTGTTAATAATCTATGGGGATTTGGCGTGTATAATAAGCTCTTATAATAAGTACATTATAGCCTCATAACATTTAAGGCAGAAAAATGTTTTATGCAAGGTAAATATATTATTAATTTTATTGAGCATTTTCAATTTGCCAGTTACTATACTAAGCTATTAGTATACTATTTTAAAAATTTGTAACATTCACTGCAACATTAGGTTGTGGTTTTATAATTTTACCCTTTTAACAGAAGTGGTAGTGAGGCTTAGATTGCGTAACTTGCTCATGATTACACTACTGGTAATAGTTGGAGCTTGGATATCCCAGGACACATGACTATGGATGCTGTGGTCTTTACAAAGATGACATGATAATAAATTAGTACCTTACTATGTGTGTGATACATTCCAGTAATAAAACAATAAAGTCATTTGTAAAGTCTATGGTAAATGCTTATTTAAGTAAATTCCAAATCACAGAAATTTTCTTTTTTCATTACCTACTGTAATTCAAAGATTGGTACTTGTCAAGTATCCTGACAAAAGAAAGTAATTATGAGTGATGAAGTTTAACAGATACGTACACTTTGTAAAGCCTCTAGTATAGAACCACAACAAAGACCAATGAAAAGGAATAAAATACTCATGAAAAGATCTAAGAATATTTGAAAATTTAATATATGATAAGATTGGCATTTCAAAATACTGCAAAATATGTAAACATTTTAGTAAATGTTATTGGGATGACTTTATAGCCATTCTTAAAAAGAAAATTGGATCTATAATGCATAAAAGCACTCAAATAACCCAAACTATTTTGGTGATCTAAATGTAAGAATAAAAATCAACAAGAGTACCTGCATAATGAACTTTTGTATATCTAACCCTGAATTATACCCCACATATTTTAAATAATTTTTTTGAAAAAAGAATAAAAGCATGAGATATGAATAAACTTATTTTATTTGTTTCCTGGGATTGGTGCCAGTTTTTTTTTTTTTTTTTTTTTTGAGTTGGCGTCTCATTCCATCGCCCAGACTGGAGTGCAGTGGCCGCTTCCGGCCACCGCAGCCTCGACCTGCTGGGCTCCTGCGATCCTTCCGCCTCAGCCTTCCGAGTAGCCGGAATTACAGGCGCACGCTACCACGCCCGGCTAATTTTTTTGATTTATTGTTGAGATGAGGTTTCGCCTGCCCAGGCGGGTCTCGAACCCGCGGGCTCAGGCAATCCACTCACCTCAGCCTCCCAAGGCGCGGGATTACAGGCTGAGCCACCGAGCCCGACTGGTGCCAGCTTTTTAAAAAATTTGTCTCAAAAATCTGAAAAATTAAAGTCTTAATAATATAGCTACATAAAAGGAAAATAAAATATTGCATGACAGAAACATCATAGGCAAAATTTAAAAAGACAATAGCAAACTGGAAAAAAAATCTGTAACTTTTATCTTAAATTAAGGATTTATAAAAATTAAGATGGAAAAGCTTATAAAAATTATGATAATGAAGTGTTCAGAGACGTAGAATATTAAAAGCACCATTAAGTATCTGAAAATATGTTCAGATTCAATTAAATTTTTACGGAGATCATTCTTTGCATTTCAGATGGGCAAAATCCAAAAGCTTGTTAACACACTCTCTTTAAAGATGTTAAAAATTGGTACTGGCAACCAATTACTATTCAGAACCCAAAATGCCCATACCTTAAGAAATAAGAGAGACAAGTGGGACCTCATCAAACTAATGAGCTTTTGCAAAGCAAAAGAAGCCATCAAGAGAGCAGGGAGACAGCCCACAGAATGGTAAAAAATATTTGCCAACTGTATATCTGACAAAGGCCTAACATCCAGGATCTACAAGGAACTCAAACACGCCGAAAGGAAAAAAAACAAACAGCCCCATTAAAAAGTGGGCAAAAGACATGAATAGACACATGAATAGATAGAAAAAATTCTCAAAAGAAGATAAACGGACAGCCAACAGACACATGAAATAGTTCTCAGTCTCACTCATCATCAGAGAAATGCAAATCAAAAACTCAATGAGATGCCACCTAACCCCAAGAAGAATGGTCATCATTAATAGAACAAACAGCAACAGATACTGGCAAGGATGCAGAGAAAAAGGAACGCTTCTACACTGCCGGTGGGAATGCAAACTAGTGCAACCTCTTTAGAAGACAGTGTGCACAATGGAATATTACGCAACAATAAAGAAGGACAAACATCTGAACTTTGCAGCAACTTGGATGGATTTAGAGTCAATCATACTCAGTGATTTATCACAGAAACAAAGAACAGAGTACCAATGTTTTCACTCATAAGACCTTGAACAATTATTATAACACTATAAGAAAGGGATTGGCAAACTTGGAATCCCTAGTGGGAAACTGTTGGGGCGGGGGTGAGATTGGCAGTTGAGGGAAAATGCTAGGGGAGGGAGGGATATACCACATCAATAAGGGTACCTACATAATCAAAGTTTGTATACCTAACCCTGAATTGTACCCCACATCTTTATAATTAAAAAAAGATATTTAAAAAATGGAATTCTCAAAATTGCTGGTAGGAGGGACAAATTAAACACGTTCTATGTTCATGAATAGGGAAATATTTAACACACATTTATAATTTACTATCAATGTATTCAGAAATTCCCAGTCTAGAATTTTATTATGAAGATATTATACCAAAAATGTAAACAATCGACATAAAAAGTTATTTGTAAAAGCAAAATATTGAAAATAGCACAAATATCCATCCATAAGAGATTGGTTGAATATACCCCAATACATTCAAACAATTAAATACTAGAAAATTACTAAAATAAAAAGAGAGAAATCTATAATTTTGCAAATCTGTGATTATCCCTTTTTCATCTTTCAATAAAATACATTTATGAACTCTTATTTCAGAGGAAAAGGAAAGTAAAACTTGGAATTTTCCAATGAATACCTGCCTCTCAAAATCTATTTCATTCCCTTTGCATTTAATAAGAACATCCAGGAGAAAAAAGGATTGAAATGATAGAGAAAGTTAATCCTTAAGTATTTATAAGAGATGTAGAAAAAAACATAAATACAATAAATCTTAAAAGAAAATCAAATGTCAATTTAAGATACTTGACTATTGACACATACATGTAAAAATGTTGCAAGCAAATCTAGATTGTGTGGTTATGTGACTTTTTTTTTCCTTTTCTTTATTTTCTTTATTTTAAAGATGTGGGATACAATTCAGGGTTAGGTATACAAATGTTCATTATGCAGGTACCCTTGTTGATGTTGACCCTCCCTCCCCTGGCAGTTTCCCTCAACAGCCAATCCCACCCATTCTCCCCTGGCAATTTCCCACTACTGCCAATCCCTTTCTTATAGTATTATGATAGCTGTTCAAGGTTCGCTTATGAGTGAGAACATATGGTACTCTCTTCTTTGTTTCTGTGATAGATCACTGAGTATGATCGACTCTAAATCCATCCAAGTTGCTGCGAAGTCCATACGTTTGTCCTTCTTTATGGCTACATAATATTCCATTGTGTATATATGCCACATTTTTGTAAGCCTGTCCAGTTTCAATGGACAGTAGGGTTAGTTCCATGTTTTTGCTATTGTGAATAGAGCTGCAACAAACATGAGTGTTCAGGTATCTTTTTGATAGAATGACTTGAGTTCCTCCGGGTATATTCCCAATACAGGGATTGCTGGCTCATGTGGAATGTCAATTTTTAGTTCTTTCAGAAAGACAGTTGCATTCTTATACACCAGCAACAAGCAGGTAGAGAACCAAATAGAAAGCACAATCCCATTACAATAGTCACACACACACACACAATGAAATGCCTTGGCACCTTCCTAACCAAAGAAGTGAAAGACCTTTCCAGTGAGTTTTGTGGCTTTTTCATTAACTAAGCCAGTTACTTCTATGTCCTTAGATTTAAAATAGTTGCAAAAAAATCTTCTATGTCTCTCCAGGATTCTGTTATTCTGCCTTTTTGTATATGAGATTTAACACACCTTAATTATTCAGCTACTGCCATAAATATAATTAAAATAGAGCCAAATTTAAAGGCATATTATATATACTTTAAAAACTATTTGTGAGAAGAAATAAAAAAGCAATTTTGGTTAATAATTTTTTATTTTTTGCTCATTGTACACGTTATAGGGATGGTATTAAGTCTAGATTTTTGAAAATATTATAAATTGGCATTAATAAATATTTTGAAGCAAGGAACTCCAAACTCTCCCCTTTAATAACAGTAACTAGAATTCTAGCAAAACTCTCATAATCAATTTTTGAAACTCTGGAATTAATGGAACAACTTGGACAGCACTTATTTAGTAAAGATTACTGAAGCTCATTAAAAATAAGCTTTTTGGTATTTCAATTTTCCATTGATTCATTCCTCCCTCACCAATTCAATGGTAGCCTTAATAATAACAGCCCACATTACTGATACCATTACGAGGCAAATTCCTACAAACACTCAACTGAAACTGACTCAAGAAGAAATAGAAATTCAGAAAGTGTCAATAATAAGTAATAGTAATAAAAAAGAAACCTTCAACAATAGCAATGCCAAATAACAGAAATCTTTATGGGTGTATTCCACCAGTAGTTTAAGGAGAAATTAATACCAATCCTTTACAAACTCTTAAAAATCAAACAGAAGGTAATTCAGTGTATGAGGCTGACATTACTCTGATATGAAAGTCAAAGACATCACAAGAAAAGAAAAATACAGTCTGATATTATCTATAAATGTAGATTCAATAATCCTCAACTGCATACAACAGAATTCTCAAATAGAATACCTAATTCAGCAACATATTGAAAGGACTATACACCATGACCAAATGAGATTTATCACAGGAATTCAAAGTTGGAAACTCAATTAGTGCAATATATTATATCAATAAATTAAAGAAAACAGACACATATCAATAACTATCTCTATCAATGCAGAAAAATATTTTGATAAAACCCATCACCTTTATACGGTAAGTATCCTCAGCATACTAAAAATAGGAAAAAAAAAATTTCCTCAGCCTGATAACAGACATCTGTGATACTTAATTGTCACAGACTTCCTCATACTTAATTGTGAAAGACTCAAAGTTTTTTCTTTAAAATCAGGAACAGCAGAAGGATGTTTGCTCTAGCCACTTTTATTTAAAATTGTATCTGAAGTTCTGGTCTGGGGCAATTAGATCAAGAAAATGAAAAAAACGCACCCAGATTTGTAAGGAAAAAGTAAAACTATCTCTATTTGTAATGATCATATACATAGAAAATCCTAACAAATCTACATATAAAAAACTATTAGAGCTAATAAACAAATCAGCAAAGTTGTAGGATATAAGATCAATGTGCAAAAGAGTGTTGTATATCTATACACTAAATATGAACAATCCAAAGATGAAATTAACAAAACAATTCCACTTACAAAATAGTAAATTACTTAAAAATAAATTTAACCCATGGAAGTTCAAGACTTTTTTTTAACTGAAAACCATTAAACTGTGCTGATAGAACTTAAAGAAGAGCTAAATAAATAGAAAGATATCTATGTTTATAAAGAGGAAGATGTAGTATCATTAAAATCACAATATTTCTTAAATTGATTTAATGAATCCGATCACTATCAGAATTCTAGCTGTCTTTTTGCATAAATAGAAAGATAATCCTAAATTTTTAAAGTAAGTACAAAAAGCTCAAAAATTCAAAACAAAAGAACAAGGTAAGAAGAGTCACATTCCTTGATATCATAACTTAATACAAAGCACAGTAATTAAAATACTATGGGATGACAAAATAACATATATATAGATCAGTGAATAGAGTGGACTGTCCAATCATAAACTTATGAATATCTAGCTAATTATTGTTAGCAAAAGCATCAAGACCATTCAATAGGGAAAAAATAATAATTTTAGCAAATAGAGACAATTGAATAGTTTTATACCAATCATGAATTTTTATCCCTTCCTTCACATCTTTCTTTAATGATGTATCTTTTTAGTGTTATCTGTATACATTTATTTGGTACAAGTGCAGTTTAGTTACATAAATATACTGCATAATGATGAAATCAAAGTTTTTAGTGTATCCATCAAAAATTAACTCAAAATGGTTCAGTAACCTATATGGAACCTCTAGCACTATAAAACTCTCAGGAGAAAACATAGGTGTAAATTTTTGTGATTATGGATTAAGTAAACACAAACAACAAAAGAAAAACTATGTAAATTATTTATCAAACTTAAAACTTTCTTGTATCAAAAATAACATATCAAATGTTATAAAATAGTTGCAAATTGTATATCTCATAAAGGTCTAGTATCCAGAATATGTAAAGAATTACCATAACTGAGCAAAAGTAATTTACTAAAAGACATATAATCCAAATTTTCAAAATGGGCAGAGGAATTGAGTAAACGTCTCCAAACAAAAACAAATGGAACAATAAAATATGCTTAAAATCATTAGTTATTGGAAAATGCAAATCAAAACCACAATTAGATACCATTTATACCCACTGATTGTTGTAACATATAAATGAAAAACAGAAACCAGGTGGAAACAATTGAAGTGTCCATCAATTTAGTGTGGATTATTGAAATGTTATATATCCACACAATGATTCATATATTATTTAGCCATAAAAAGGAATGAAGTACTGATACATGCAACAGTGTACATGAACCTTGAAAGCATGCTAAGTAAAAGAAGCCATAACAAAAGCTCATATATTATGATTCCATTTATATGAAATTCCCAGAATAGGCAAATCTATAGAGGTAGAATGCAGATTAGTGTTTAATGTATAACGAGGGAGGGGCAAACAGGGAGGTACCAGTTTTTTGGAGAGTGATGCAAATATTCCAAAATTATATAGTGGCAATCATTGCACAATATTAGGGATATTCTAAAAACCACTGAATTGTACACTTTAAAATTATTTAAGTAGTTGATTTTACATTAAATAAATTTTAACTCAATTAACATCATATATAATATGCGACATAAATTGATTATATATAAAATATAAATGTATATAAATTGATATATTTCAATACTTTATTATTTATTTGTTCAAGCTAAAACCACAAAACTGATGTACAAAATATTTTAAGAACTAAAATTACTTTTCACTAAGGAAAATATATTTTTTTAAACAAGATTACACAATGTTTTGGAAAATTTTATTTACTATTTAGATTCTATTGCTTTCATAGGACATTTTCATATTTGAGTGATGTTTTTATGAATTCCATTTATTCAACTAAAAGGAGCTAGCTCTTATTGCTAATTCACTTAAAACTAAGTAATCAAATGAGGATAGATCTTCTGTGGCAATGGCACATAGCAATGCAGACAAAGAAGCAGACAGTTTGTGTTTTCTGCTTATCTTCATCTTTAATAGCTTATCAATCCTGAAAGGTATCTGCTGTCACTGTTGCGTATCTGTTTCTCCTTTTTCACCTCAGCATCAATTTTGCAGTTCATGGGCTTCTTGAATTCATTAGTTAACGGACTCAATCCCTGATCTAGATGTTCATCTAGATCAGGGATTGAGTCCGTTAACTAATTCTGGGTGGTAACTGTTGCAGGAGTTTTGCACTCCACTGTCAGCTTAAACTGGCAACCTCAGGTTCTTGTCTCATGACCAAGAAGATTAAGGAACGTGGACACCAAAAGGATTAATGAAAGAAGGAGTTTATTAAGCAACAAAGCTCTCCAGAAAAGAGAGAGTGCCTGAAATGGGTTACTGGTGCTAGGAGTTTGTGGTTTTATTTTATCTTTTTGGGGGGCATTTCTCTCATTTACATCTCATCCTACCCTTACTTCCTGAGACCCATTATTATTGTGCATGCAGGTCTTTGACCAAAGTTACTCCATCTTTAATATTATCCATAAGTACTATAGAAGAGTCCACTGGGGGGAGGGGTGATAAAACCATAAAGCAAATGCTATGTTAATGATATTATAATAAACCAAGGTCAAGTTAGGACATTTGGTTAAGCCACTGTGCCTGTATTTAAGCAGCAAAAAGTTCCTTTTAGCAGTGCATTCTGGGTTGAGAGGATGTTCTTAACCACATTTCCAGCCAAAAATTATATAATGTGGGTGGTGCAGGGGGCATTCCCACAGGTGTTAAGTCTCCTCAAGATCCTCCCTCACTGTCTGCCTAACCAGCTTCTATCTATGTCCTCTCTCAGTACAAATATTTCAGAGTTAGATAAGAGTAATGGTTGCACAATATTGTGAATATTCTAGAAATCACTGAATTGTCACACTATGAAATCATTTAAATAGTTGATTTTATGCTATATGAATTTAACTCCATTAAAATGCTATATTTATAATACCACATAATTATAAGTGATTATATTTAAAATATAAATGTATATAAATTGATATATTTCAATATTTATTTACTGTTTAGCATTAAAAACCATAAAAGACAGTGAATAAAATATTTTGTCTGCCAACCTTTGTAATTAAGTTGGATGGACATATCTCAACTGGAAGTAACAGTGGTAATTAACACTTTGTTTGGAACATTACTCTTGACCCATGCAGTCTAATACTGTAGGTACAAATCCACTTGAATTTTAAATTAAAACTAATGAATTTAAAATACAGTTAGCAGCTTAGTTTTTCAGTCACCCCATCCACACTAACCAAGTGCTTAATACCCACAATTGCTTAGCTACCATATTGAACAGTTCCGATAATACAGCATTTCTATCACTGCCGAAATATGTATTGTGCATCACTGTTACAGTACATCTAGACCAGTACTACCCAACAGAAATATAGTGAGAGCCATATATGCAGTTTAGAATTGTCTAGTGGCCAAAGTAGAAAAGTAAAAGAAAACCAGTAAGTTTTTTTTAATATATTTTATTTGACCCAATAAATCCCAAATCACACCAATTTAACAGATTATCAATGTAAAAAGTTACTAATCAGATATTTTGCATTCTTTTTTTTCATATTGAGTATTCAGTATTCAAAATCTGGAATGTATGTTATATTTAAAGTATATTTGAATTTGCATTAGTTACATTTCAGTAGCTTAATAGTCACATGAGATGAGCAACTACCATATTGAGTAGTGTAGATCTAGACTTTTAGATCAAAATTTCTCAACCTCAGCATAACTGATATTTTAGGATAAATACTTCTTTTTGTTTGGGATTATTTTGTACATTGTAAAATGGTTAACAACATCCCTAACCTACATCTGCTAGATTCCAGACATTGGGAAATGTCCTCTGCAGACCAAAATTGTCCCCAGTTGAATGGAAAATTTTCTGAGAAAATAACTATTTTCCAGGGGAGGTAACTTTTGGCAAAGGTCCCTAACCATATAACATAAGCCTAAAGACATGAGGGCCACCAAGTGGAAGCTGAGAATGAGGTCACCAGAAAACAAGACAGAGTATGAAAATGAAAAGATCTGAGTCTTGGGAAAATCATTTTAGTTCCTTGATCAAACTTCATTCTGTATGCTATTCTACTGCTGGATCTTGCAATAACATAAACCTATAAATTTTATTCACTGACCTAAACCACTTTGATTGACTTTATTTTCAGTTTTGCAACTGAAATAATCTTAAATGATCTCTCATTAATCTAAATATATAAAATTCACCTATTAATGCTTCTACCTCAAAAGGTAGAGATTATTAATTTTCCCCATATGATTTATGATAGTTTGAGCTTCCTTCCAAGTGTTGCTAAATACAAAATAAAAATTATTTTGCATGCTTCATGTTTTAGATAAATGAATGCAATTTTAAACCCTGGTATAACTCTCTGATGAGGTATCTGCATTAACTATTTCCATTGTTAATAAAATTCATTCATCAAAACTCTGAAAAAATGGACTGCTATATAACCTTAATCAGCTATTGCTTTATTTTGATTCTCATCATTTTCAAAAGATGAAAATTACACAGTCATTGTGGCTGTTCCCACTGAGAGTAAATTGTAATTGGTTGTTGTTGTTGTTAATCATTCCACTTTTATTAAGCTGTACTTGACAATCATGTCAACCTTGGATGGTGCAAAAAAAATAAAGACACAATATGAACAAAGCTTTAATCATAGTTTGAACATGTGTTGCACCATAGGATGGTGTTGTAGACCAGACACTGTAGATTTTTATTTAAAGGATCTGCTTTGTTGTCATTAAAAAGTGAAAACCCTTCTTTGAAATAGATCTAGATATATGAATAACTATTTTAAGAACTCATGAAGGATAAAAGTCAGTTTGACTTGTACAAAGAATATTGTAGCTTAATTATATCATGTTTTACATCAGTTTTGGTTGTTTTAACTAAGTCACATTGTTTTATATTTACATAAATAAACTCTGCCAGTACTTCCATGTTTAGGCACTTCTTAATGCATAAAATTTTAAGCCAATTTTAAAAGACGAATTAGTACAAGAAATGCAGTGGATAAAATATTGAGTAAGAGCAGTGGTGAATGTCATTTTCTCTTCTCAAATTTGATGTATCTGTCCAGAGGCCAACAGACCTCCAGGCACTTTATTCTTTGTTCATTTACTTACCCCTTTTACAAAATAAAGAGAATGTATGAAGGATATTTATAAAGGAATAACCAGAAATAGTAAGCCTTTAGGTCAATCTGTGGTTTCAAAATAACTGGTGATGGAAGAAACAAAATTAATAGAACCCTTCTTTGCCATTGCAAATCACAATCGTTTAGTAATAAAATAAAATCAGGTCTTTCTATAGACTCACAATTGTTAAGACTAAAATTTTGGCTGCTTTATTCTGAAGATTGACCTGCTTTTAAAAATGGCTTATTGAGAAAGTAATAAGATATATCTATAAAGGAAATCATACTAAAAATGCTTAGTAACAACTAAAATAAAAGTGGCTTTGTATTATGAGTCTAGGACATCTACTTATTTTTCATAAAACATCTTGCTAAACTGTAAAATGCACATAACATAAAATTTACTATCGTAACCATTTTAAGAGTATAGTCCATCACTGAGTATATTTATACTGTTGTGCTTCCATAACTACTATTGTTCATTTCCAGAACCCCTTTTCATTTTGCAAAACTGAAACTCTAAACCCATTAAATAATAACTGCATTTCTCCTGCCTCCAACCTTTGGCCACCTCCACTTGATTTCCTGTCTTTATGAATTTGGCTACTCAAGGTACCTTGTAAAGGTAGAATTATATATGGCAGTACCAAAAAAATGTATACACATTTTAAGAGATGTTATTTATGTATTACTTTCCAAAGTTGAATTCAATTATGGTAGTAATGTGTAGTATGACATTCACTCAACTGTTCTTCTGCCATTTTCTTTGACTGTCCTGCCTGTTGCATGGTGACACTAGCATTCATTTGATTAATGTCATTTTTTGAGCTAATGTCGTACTTAAGATGTATATACATTTTGGGGGCATCTTTTTTGTGGATGGCTTATTCCACTTAGCATAATGCCTTCAAGTTTCACCAATATTGTAGCATATATCAGAATTCCTTTCCTTTTTGAAGGCTAAATAATACTCCATTTTCTGTATATACTGCATTTTGTTATCAATGAACACGTAGGTTGCTTCCAATGTAGAAAAAAAAAAAATACTGCTGTCAACGTGCATGTTCAAATATTTCTTCAGGATCTTGCTTTCAGTTCTTTTGGGCAAAAAGAGGATTGCTGGCTCTTATAGTAATTTTATTTTTAATATTTTGAGTAACATGCTATATTTTCCAGTATCTGTACAATTGTACATTCCCACAAGCAGTGCACATGGTTCCAATTTCTCTGTAGCCTCACCAATACTTGTGATTTTGTGTTTAGTTATTCTGTAGTAGCCATTTTAACGTGTATGCAATGCTATCTTGTTGCGGTTTTGACTTGCATTTCCATAATGATTAGTTATGTTACATATCTTTTCATGTGTTTATTGTTAATTCATATATTTTCTTTTGAGAAATATCTATTCAAGACTTTTGCCCGTTTTTGAATCTAATTGTTTTTTTGTTGTTGAGTGTTTTATATATTTTTAGATATTAATCCATTATTATATATGTATATGATTTGTCCATTCTGTGAGTTGTCTTTTTACTTTGTGTTCAGTGTTTTTTGGTGCAAAGAGATTTTGTTTTTATGAAATCTAATTTACTTATTTTTCTTTTTTGCATATCTCTGGAATTGTATCTGATAAATTAATGTCATGAAAAGTTTGTCATTTTTTATAGACTTTTATAGATTTAGCACTCTTATGTATGTCTTTGATACATTTTTTGCTAATTTTTGTATATGGTATTAAGTAGGGATCTGGATTTATTCTTTTTGCATGTAGATATCCAGTTTCCCTATCACCATTTGTAAAAACCTGTCCTCATAATTGATTATGTTGGTACTCTTAAAAATCAATTGACCATATATGTAAGAGCTTATTTTTAGATTATTTATGCTGCTCTGTTGGTCTACTTGTTTGACTTTATGCTAGTACCACATTGTTTTCATTGCTGTAACTTTGTAGTAATTTTGAAATGAAGAATTTTGAATACTCTAGCTTTGTTCTCTTTTAAGATTGTTTTAACTATTTGAGGTTTATTAAAATTCCATATTAATTGCAGATTTATTTATTTATTTATTTTTTAGTTCTGCAAAACAGTCATTGTGATTTTTCTAGGGATTGTATTGATTTTGTAGTTTGCTTTGGGTAACACCAGTATCATAACAATATAATGTCTTCCAATCAATGAACATAGGTTAGGGTTTGGCTTAGGGTTATGGTTGTATTTATTTATGTCTTCCCCAGCAATGTTTTATACTTTTGTTGTAAATGTCTTTCATCTCTTTGAATAATTTCTAAGTGTTTTATTTTTTTGATGCTATTATAAGTGGAATTACTTTCTTAAATTTATTTTCTGATTGTTCATTGTTAGTGAAAAGAAATTCAATTAATTTTGTATGTTGATTTTGTATCTTGCTATTTTCATGAATGTATTACTTCTGCTTTTTTTGTAAAATCTGTATGATTTTCTAGATATAAGATCATATCACCTGAGAACAAAGATAATTTTACTTCTTTCCAATTTGAATGACTTTTATTATTATTTTTTTCTTACCTAATTAATTTGGTTAGGACTGACAGTATTTTGTCAGATGAAAACACTGAACATAGATATTTTTGTTCTTGATCTTATAGGAAAAGCTTTCATTCTTTTGTTATTAAATATAGTGGTTACTGTGGGTTTTACCGTGATGAGGTAATTTCTTTGATTCCAAGCATGTTGAATGTTTTTTCTCACAAGAGAGTGTTTTGACATTTTGAAATAGGAAGTTTTCTTAGATAGCATTATTTGGGTTGATATTTATCATACATAAATATAATACTGTTAGAATAGAGTACATATTTGGTATAAAGATAGATTTTATTATAAACTCATTTACAGGAAGTTAATTATGAACATAGCAAAAGTTGGTAGAATGATTTCATCTTTAAATACTATGAGGTCAGTGAATAGAGGTATTAAAGAGGTGTATATAGGAAAGTTTTATACTTTGTTATCACTTTTGTTATTTTTGCTCTTGTGTTGTTTTTTTTATAGTTTTTCTTCATGTTTTGTTTGAAAAAGTTCTGTAGTGAATATGTTAAGAGTATATCTGTCCCATATGCTTATTTGTCAAAATATTTATTTAAATTTTATTGAGTTTACTTATACTTTTAGGTCTACAGATTGAAAAATAAAACATTTTGCATAAAAATGGGAGAGTGTGTTTTTCAAATCAAAGATTGTCAAAAGACACTTCAACTTAATGTTACTTCAAATTCGTCATAATAAAATGAAGAGGTTTATTTAATCTGTGAATAAGCCTGATGACTTTGAAACATTTTGTGTCCCTTTACTATTAATATAGGTTGAAAGATGAATTCATTTATTGTGTGATTGTTGATTTAATTTTGGTTTCGTATTTTTGCTTTAAAAAGGTTTAATGAAAAATATCTGATCACATATCAGACTCTGCTAAACTGATAATGACTTTAATAGATGCCATTCAAATAGACTGACAAGCTAGCAGCTTTATTTAAAATGCCCCTGGCTATTTGGCATCCTGTTGAAGCTGACAGTTTTAGCTATACATAGCATATGCGAATTATTTGTTTAGTATAGAATGTAAAATAATGGAAAAATTGTCATATTTTTAGATAAAATTATATCTAATTCATAATATGTTTTTGTGCTTCTTATATATTAAAATCTTACTATAAAGCTCTACACCTATAATCTGGTCCATATTGAACACTTCTTAATTCCTTGTATATATTGAAAAATCTGGTCATAGAGCAGGGACCCATATATATTATGCGCTTTGAGAAGTGTACATCTATGTCCTCTGCCAAGCTATTGCTAATGGCTCACTTTACCATTGTAGAACCATCACTGGGACCATATTAAAGTTATTGGTGGGGCCGGTGACTCACGCTTGTGATCCCAGAACTTTGAGAGACTGAGGCTAGAGGATTGACTGAGCCCAAGGGTTTGAGATTAGCCTAGGCAACATGGTGAGACGTCATCTCTACAATAAATTTAAAAAATTAGCCTGGGGAGAGGCTGGCACACCTGTAGTCCCAGCTCTTTGGAAGGCTGAGTCAGAAGGATCACCTAAACCCAGCAGGTCAAGGCTGAGGTAGCTGAGATTGTGCCACTGTACTCCAGTCTTATGAGTGAGAACAAAGTGAGACTCTGACCCAAATAAATAAGTACATATAATTATTACTAACTTAAAAGTGCTTATTATTCTTTAAAAAACTTACAGAGTAGGCCATTCATGGTATCTCATGCCTGTTATCTCAGCACTTTGGGAAGCCAAGGCCAGAGAATTGCCTGAGGACAGGAGTTCAAGACCAGCTTGGGCAACTTAACAAGACATCATCTCTACAATAAATCAAAAAGTAGCTGGGTGTGGTGGTGCATATCTGTAGTTCCAGCTATTTGGAAGACTGATGCAGAAGAATTTAATTATTTATTTTTTTCTTGCTAATTTGTTTGAATTCCTTGTAGTTTATGTATATTAGTCCTCTGGCATATGTATAGTTTGAAAATATTTTCTCCCATTTTGCAGGTTTCTTATTTACTCTGTTGACTGTGCAGAACCCTTTCAGTTTGATTAAATCTCACTTGTTTACTTTGGTTTTGATTGCTTTTGCTTTTGGTTTCTTAGATATAATTCTTTGCCTAGGCCTATGACCAAAAGAGTTTTTTTCTAGATTTTCTTCTAGAATTTTTTATGTTTCAGGTCTTACATATAAGTCTTTAATCTATCTTAAATTAGTTTTTGTATATGATGAGAGACAGAGACATAGTTTCATTCTTCTGCATGTAGCTATCGAATTATCCTAACAACATTTTCTGAATAGTGTGTCCTTTCCACAGTGTGTGTTTTTGTCTGCTTTGTTGAATATCAGTTGGTTGTAGGCATTTGGGTTTATTTATGAATGCTGTCCTCTCTTCTGTTGTTCTATATGTGTACATTTGTAACTGTATCATGTTGTTTTGGTTACTACAGCCTTGGAATATAATTAGAAGTCAAGTAAGGGTTGGGTATACAAATATGCATTGTGCAGGTTCCCTTGTTGATGAGGTGTGCCCCCCATCCCCAGAAAAATATTGACTACCGTTAATCCCACCTCCCTTCCCTTCCCTACCCCTCCCATAGTTTCTCACCACTGTCAATCCTTTTCTCATAGTATTATGATAGTTGTTCAAGGTCCACTTATGAGTGAGAACATGTGGTACTCAGATTTTTGTTTCTGTGAGAGATCACTCAGTATTATAAACTCTAATTCCATCCAGGTTGCTGCAAAATTCATGATTTTGTTCTTTTTTATGGCTGTGTAATATTCCATTGTGTATATGTACCACATTTTTTAATCCAGTCCTCTTTTGATGGACAGCATGGTTGGTTCCATGATCTTGCTGTTGTGAACAAGGCTGTGATAAACATGCGTGTGCAGGTATCTTTTTTATAGAGTGATTTGAGTTCTTCGGGGTATATCCAAGTAGGGGGATTGTGTGGTCATTGGAAGGTCCATTTTTAGAGCTTTTAGGAATCACCACACTGATTTCCACAGAGGTTGCACTAGTTTACACTCCCACCAACAGTGTAGAAGTGTTCCCTTTTCATCACATCCTCTCCAGCATCTGTTATTTTTTGAGTTATTGATAATGGCCATTCTGACTGGAGGTGGTATCTCAGTGTAGTTTTAATTTGCATCGTCTTGATGATTAGTGAGGTTGAACATTTCTTCATGTGTCTTTGGCCGCTCTTATGTCTTCTTTTGAGAAGTGTCTGTTCCTATCTTTTGCCCACTTTGTAATGGGGTTGTTTTTTTTTTTCTTTTCAGCATGTTTGAGTTCCTTGTAGGTCCAAGATGTTAGGCCTTTGTCAGACATGGAGTTGGCAAATACTTTTTCCCAGTCTGTGGGCTGTCTCCCTGTCTCTTGATGGTTTCTTTGGCTTTGCAGAAGCTTGTCAGTTTAATGAGGTCCCACTTGTCTATCTTATCTCTTATGGCCCATGCATTTCGGGTTTTGTTCAGGAATTGGATGCCAGTTCTAATTTCCACAAGGGTGTGTCCTGCATTTTCTAAGATTCTTATAGTTTGAGGTTTTGCATTTAGGTCTCTGATCCATTTAGAGTTAATTTTTGTGTATGGAAATAGATAGGGGTCTTGTTTGAATCTTCTGCATGTGGTCAACCAGTTTTCCCAGCACCAGCACCATTTACTGAATAGGTTCTCCTCTCCCCAGTGGTAGGTGGTGGAGGCTTTGTCAAAGATGAGTTGGTTGAGAAATTGAGATTTTGCTTCTGGAATCTAAATTCTATTCCATTGGTCTATATGCCTGTTCCTGTACCAATACCAAGCTGTTTTGATGATTGTAGCTTTATAGTAGAATTTGAAGTCTGGTAATGTGATACGTCCTGCTTTGTTTTTTTTGCTGAGGATTGTTCGGGCTATTCTTGGTTGTGTTTCCACATGAATTCCTGTATTGTTTTTTCTAGCTCTGAGAAGAATGTTGCTGGTAATTTGATGGGTATTGCCTTGAATCTGTAGATTGCCTTAGGTAGGATGGACATCTTCACGATGTTGATTCTTCTAATCCATGAGCATGGGATATTTTTCCACTTGTTTGTGTCATCTTTGATTTCTTTGAGCAATGTTTTGTAGTTTTCATTGTAAAGGTCTTTCACGTCCCTAGTTAGGAAGATGCCAACGTATTTCTTTCTTTTTTTTTTTTTTTTTGTGGCTATTGTGAATGGGATTGTGCGTTTTATTTGGGTTTCTGTTTATTATTGGTGTAAAGAAATGCGATTGTCTTTTGCACATTTATTTTATACCCTGAGACTCTGCCAAAGTCCTTTATTAGTGCAAGGAGACTTTTGACAGATTCTCTTGGGTTTTCAAGGTACACAATCATGTCATCTGCAAAGAGAGATAACTTGACTTCCTCCTTTCCTATTTGGATACCCCTGATCGCCTTCTCTTTTCTGATTGCTCTAGCCAGGACTTGCAATACTATATTGAACAGGAGGGGAGAGAGTGGGCACCCTTATCT
>CAUYQG010040926.1:0-13281 GCA_963574415.1 Tarsius wallacei | reverse complement strand
TTACAAGATGTTGCTGACATAATTTAATTTTTTTTTTAATGGAGAAGCATTCCATGGCCATGGGTTGGAAAACCCAACATTCTCCTCAGATTGATCTGAATATCCACAAACCCTATCAAAATTCCAGGTGAAGTTTTTTTTGAAGAAATGGACAAGGTTATCCTAAAATGTGTACATAACTACAAGGAACCCAGAATAGTCAAAGCAAAGTTGTAGGACTTACACCTCCTGATATTTGATATTGACCTCACACCCTGCTACCATGCTGATCTTACCTATTAGTTACGGTAGATTTTCTGAACTTAGAATTCCCTACATAAAGCATTATGTCATCTGTGAATAAAGGCAATTTATTTTTCTTCTTTTTTTTTAATGGATGTTTTTATTTCTTTTTCTTGCCTGATTGCACTGGCTGGACCCTCTGGCACAATGTTGAACAGAAATGTTGAGAGTGAACATCCTTGCTTCATTTCTGATTTTAGAGAAGAAAGTATTTAGTTTTTCACAATTAAATTTAGGTTAATTAGCTTTAGATGTTCTTATAAATGTCTTTTAGTAGATTAAGTTTTATTTTTAATCTAATGAGGATTTCTAAAACTCATAAATGGATGTTAGGTTTTGTCAGATGTATTTCCTGCTTCTATTTAAACTATCTATTACACTAATTATTTTGGTTATGAAACCAACCTTGTATTTCAAGAGTAAATTCTATTGTCTCACAGTGTATAATCCTTTTCATGCTGCAGAGTTCACTCTGCTAGTGTTTTATTGAGAATCTCTGTGTCTGTGTTTATAAGAGATGTTAGTCCAAAGCTTCCTTGTGATGTCTTTATCTGGCTTTGCTATCAGGAAAGAATGAGTTGAGAAACGTCCCCTCATCTCTACTGTCTGTAAGCTTCTGGAAAGAATTGGTATGATTTCTTTCTCAGAGATTTGACACAATTCATGAGTAAAACCATCTAGGTAGGGTTTTTCCTTTACGGCAAGACTTAAAATTACTAATTCAATGCCTTTGCTTGTTAAAGGCCTAGTCATATTTTTTCTTTCTTCTTGAGTCAGTTTGGGCATTTGTATCTTTTTAGGAATCTGTTTATTTCTTCTAATTTGTTGACTTAAAGTTATTCATAGTATTTCCTTTATAATCCTTTGTTTCTGGGAAGTCACTGGTGTCCATTTCATTTTTTATTTTAGTATTTTGGATTTTCCCTCTCTCTTTCTCTTTTTATTAGTCAAGCTAAAATTGATTAAATTTCAAATAAACAACCTCCGCTTTCATTGATTATCTCTACTTTTAGAACTGTTTTCTATTTGATGGAGTTTTCACTATCACATTTATTTTTTCACTCCTTGCTTGCTCTGGGTTAATTTGTTCTTTTTTTCTTTCTGATTTTGTAATACAGAAGCTTATGCTATTAATTTGTGTTTTTTTTTCTTTTTTTAATACAGGCATTTAAAGCTAGACATTTACTTCTAAGCACCACCTTAGCTGCATCACATAAATTTGGACAGAATGTGTTTTTATTTTTATTCATTTAAAGATATTTGCTAATTTCCCATGAGATTCCGTTTTTGACCTATGAGTTACTTGAAAATGTATTAATTTCCAAATAGATCTGAAACTCTCAAATTCCTTTCTGTGATTGATTTCTAAGGACATTTTAAATATCACTGTGGCCAGAGAACACGCTCTGATTTTAATCCTTTAAATTCACTGAGAACTGTTTTATGGTGTAGCATATGGTGTATATAGAAGAATACTCTATGTGAACTTGGAAAGGTCATATAGTCTGCTGTTGTTGAAGAGACTGTTCCCTAGATATGAGTTGGGTCAATTTGGTATAGTGCTATTTGTCTTCTATATCCTGCTGATTTTTTATCTAGTTTTCTGCCATAGATCCAGAGTGGGATACTAAATGCTATTTAACACTGGGTAATTGTCTATTTCTTCCTTCAGTTTTATTGGTCTTACTTCATGCATTTCAGGCCTCTGTTATTAGGTGTGTATCTACTTATAATTATGATATCTCTTTGGTAAATTGATGTGCTATCAACATATTCCCTCAATATTTGTTTATCTGGAAAAATGCTTTTCCCCTTTCATCTCTGAAGAGCATTTTTGCTGACTATAGAATTATTTATTGACAGTTTTTTTTCTTTCAAAACTCTAATATCCCAATACCTTTTTGCGTGCATTCCTTATTATGGACGGCAGCTATTCATCTCTCTATGGTTCCCTTGTGCTTGGTGAGTGTTTTTCTCTTGCTACTCAAATGTTATTTTTTTTTTTCAGCAATTCAACTATGTTGTGTCTAAGTGTGCTCTTTGTGCTGATCTTGTTCAGAATTCCTTGAGCTTCTTGGGTCTGCAGCCTTTTCATCAAATTTGGGGAGTTTTCAGCTATTGTTTCCTCAAATCTTCTTCTACCACTTTGTCTCTGCCTCTTCTGGGATTCCCATTAAACATATATTGGTATCCTTGATGGCATCCTATAGGTCTCTGAGGCTCTGTTTATGTTTCTTTATTCTTTCTCTCTTTTGCTCTTCAAATTGCATACTTTCTTTTGATCCATCTTCAGATTTGCTGATTCTTTATTCGGCCAGTCCAAATCTTCTGTTGATAGAATTTTTCATTTTGGTTGCTGTGCTTATTAGCACCACAATGTTCATTTCATTTTTACAAGTAATCTGTCTCTCAGCCAATGTTCTCTGGTTGATGAGTCATTAACATCATATTTTCCTTTAATTCTTTAAAAGTGGTTTTTCAACTCTTTGAACCTATTTGCAATGGCTTCTTTGAGGGCTTTGCTTGGTTCAACATCAGGGTCCTCTCAGAGTTTCTATTAACTGTGTGTGTGTGTGTGTGTGTGTGTGTGTGTGTGTGTGTGTGTGTTTGTTTTCCTTATGTAAGAATCCCACTTTCCTGTTCTATTCCATGTCCTTCAACGTTTTTTAAGACCTTGACCTTTCAGGTAATCCACTGTAACAAGTCTTGATCATGGTTCCTCTCCCTGGGGCTTGCTGTTGTTGATTTTGTTTGTTGCTTGCTTAGTGACTTGCCTGGACTAATCCTGTAAGTTGTTTCCCCTGCAGTGTGTGACCACTAGCATCTTTCTTTTTGTTTGTTTACTGGAAGGCTCTGGTTTGCTCTAGGAGGGCGATTCCAGCTCAGAGTATTTAGCAGCCAAGCCTCGGTCCTCTTTTCCCCACTTTTATGTTTGTGTTTCTATTTTGGCCTGGTTTTGTGAGGCTCACCTCTGGTTGGCACAGCTTAGTAGTCAGGACGATGTTTGGTCAATGGTTGTGCTAGAACATCTTGATCTCATAAAGCTTTTTGCCAATAAATCTGTGTGTGGGTTGGGTGATACATTTCAGAACCAGGCAGTTTATGGAACTTGCTGCAGTGTTTGCCTCCTGGTATTATTATTATTATTATTTGCCATAGACATTGTTATGATACTAAACACCACACTCCGCAGTGAATCAAGGCAGCCACTGAGCTGCCAGCTTGCTCTTCCCACCCAGCCTGCAAAGGACCACCGTGTGCTTAAATTTGGGGAGGGCTGGGCAGAGACAGCTCCTGAGGAAACAACACAGATTACAGTGCTCCTACCTTAGGGTTGATAGGATTTTTTTGGTGTGGTAATATATGCTTTTCAATTATTGGAATACTTTTTTTCATTGCCAGAGCTCTGCAATATTGTTTTCAAAAATTTTGTGGAGTTTTATTATTGTTTTGGGAGGAGATTTGTCAAGTGTCTTCTGCAATTTCAGAAGTTCTACCCGCCTTGTGTAAAATTCAAATGTAAAAACGTGTTAGTATTTCTTGGTTGGTGTTGCCACCACAGCAGAGAGTTGGGCAGAAATGGGGATGCATTATTGTTTATTCAGAAGCCTTTTATAACTTTTTGATGACACTTCTCCAGGGAGTCCAATTTCATCCAAGACTTGTTCTGCAAATGTGATATAATGCTTTAAAAAACTGAGACATGGAATAGGCACAGTTTTGCTGGTGTTTCGGAAGTCTTCTGGCGTTGCTGCCACTTCTTGGAGAATGTGCGTTATTAGTGGTGTTGCCCTGGAAACAGGACATTAAACAGAGGTTCTCATCATTTGTGCCTGCGTTCTCCAGGCATGTGCTCAGCATTGCCCGGCATTTTGTAGAAACAGGATGACCTTGGTGTTGCTGAGAATATTCCTGCTCGGAAGAGCTGCTGTTGTGTTCGCTCTCCATGGCTTTGCCTACAGGTGAGACCTTCCCATCACTTAATCATCTGAGTACTGGATGCATAACTTATTGCTGCATTCAGAGTAATGCGCAATACATTCATCAGGCTTACGGGTGATGGACTGAGCTGATCAATTGTTCATCTCCTCAGGTCCCATCCGAAGGCTCTGGCTTGCTCTAGAAGGGTGATTCCAGTTCCGATTATTCAGCAGCTGAGCCTCGGCCCCCTCTCCACTGACACACAGAGTTATCAGAAAAAGCTATTTTAGAACAGAAGCTTGTGTAGAAGTATGATTCTCCTATTGATTTTGCATCAGAATTTAAAATTGTGGAAAACTAACCTCTTCTTATAATGATTCTTTAATATTTAGAGATAGAAAAACAAGTGCTAATGCTTTCATTTTCAATCTATTTTTCCCTATATGTGTATGTTTTCCTTATTTCAGAAATAATATCTCCACAATATTAAAAAATTGGAGATTTTAAATTAGCAAATATGAAACTTAAAATCTACCCTAATTTCACCATTCAGAGGTAGCTCCTGTTAGTGTGTTTACACATTTTCTCAAGATGTTGTGATGTGGTCAAAGTCTCCTTCCATTCTTCAGATTTATCTTAATTCATAGCATTCTAGTCTGTCTTAGGAACCTATCACAATTTCCTACTGTTTGTGATTTTTACCACTATAAATCGTGTTTCAATATTACCTTCATCCATCATAATATCCAGGACTTCTGAACCTTTCTTAAACTAGATACCTAAAAGAAGGGTTGTTTTAGTTGGAAAGACAAAACTATGACCCAGGATTCTGGAAGGTGTTGTCCACGGCCTTCCTGCCTTGTCCCCTCTGTGCTTCCTCACTGTCTCCTTGAGTCTAGCAGCACGACTGGTGATTATTATCTTTAGAATAAGCTTTGCTATAGAGCACTTTCGACATACAGAATAATTATGATGAGAGCACAGTGAGTCCCCAAGTGTCCTGCACCTGGTGTCTATTTTCTATCAGGATGCTACATCTGTCACTCATAACAAACCCATATTAACACAGCATTTTTTTAGTCAAAAAAAATTTTTTTTTTAGTTGAAGTCTCACTCTGTCGCCCTGGCTGGAGTATAGTGGCATGCTCATGGCCACCACAACCTCGACCTGCTGGGCTCTGGTGATCCTTCTGCCTCAGCCTTCCAAGCAGCTGGAACCACAGGCGAGTGCCACCATGCCTGGCTAATTTTTTGATTTGTTGTATAGACGAGGTCTCATCCAGTTGCCCAGCCTGGTCTCAAGTCCCTGAGCTTAGGCAATCCTTTTGCCTCGGCCTTCCAAAGTGCTGGAATGACAGCCTTGAGCCCCTGCGGCCGATCTTGACATAGCATTATTGAGTAGGGTGTATGTTTCCCCAGACTTCTTCATTTAACTGAACTTCCTCTTTCTATCCAGGATGTCTCCAGGCTGCCATTGTGCATCTGGTCAGTGGTCTTAGCTTTGTGTTATGTGTTGAAGGACGGTATGAAATATTATCAACAGGTGATGAAAAGCACAAGAGTTTTGGCCAAAGTCCCGTGATGTGTCTTTCCATGAATGTGTCTTTGGAAGACCATCGCTGTGTTGGTGAGATGTCTGCTGGGGCTTGCCCAGAGATGAAGCCATACGCAGTCTAGTTCCCGGCGTCTTTGGCGCCTATGGGATGACTGCAGAGGCCAGGGCTGCCTCCCTGCTGGCATCTACATCTGTGAAGCCAGCGTCTTGGACTCTCCTCTCCTGGGGCTGGGATTGGGGTGATGGGGCCCTGTGCACTCATGTCCCAGCCATGGAGAAGAGACCGTGAATGGGTATGGTGGGGGCAAAGGGAATTGAGGCCACAGCGCCAGGAGGGAGCTTGTTCTGCGGGGGACATGCAGCCGGGCTGTTGTGTGTGCTCTGCACTCTGTGTTCTCTGGCTCAGTGCTCACACCGACCCAAGCCTTCAGCACTGGCAGTGTTCACTGACTCATTTCACACGTGGTTTCTCAGGTGAGATGGGGGCTGTAAGCAAGCATGGTGACGCTTTGGAGTTTTATTTGCAGCCATGTCTGCCACGAGAGTCCCGTGCCCCTGCCCCTTCGTCCCATGGGTTGGTGTTCCTTCCTTAGGGAAAGCCACACTAGCGGCATCGCCACCTCTCAGGAAGATTCTCCACAAACGTTGGCTGGATTGCTCACTGTCCCTGCTGTTCATCTAAATCATAGCAAGACAGCCGTCCTATGATTTGTTTTAGTAAATTGCCAGGTGCCGACGTGAAGTGAACCAGTAAAAACCTGAGTTCCTACTGTTTGTATAAGAATGAAAATATCGTAGCGTTCCTTTAGCCAGCACCTTGGATTTCATCTGTCTGTAACTTCCGAAATAGTATTTTGAATGACGTAAATGGATTCTTTAAGGATTCGGGAATTAGAGATTAAAATGTGGAAAAGAAACAGACTTTTGTCCCCCCAGACACTGTTTCTTCTTCCTTCTGCCAAATACTGAGAGGTGTCCTGCGTTTGGTTCTCAGCAGACAACAAACACGCAGCGTATTTTCTTTCCTCTGAGAAGTGAAGGCCGTAGGAAACAGAGCAACACACTTTTATGGAGGCTGGACAGGATTTTCAGTTACTCAGAAACAGTAGGAAGAGTCCACATCCCCATGAAGCTGAAGCAAAATGTGATTTCTCCTTATGCACCATCACACCTGGCTTGCGTCAGTGTCCCTGAAACCGCCTTCTTAAGCATGTTCAGGCTGTCACTCACACATCTCCCGGGTCCCCTGCGCCTGCCTGCCTCGGACATGGTGCTGGACTTCCCTGGAAGGGCTTCTCTCCCATCCGCCGCCATATGGCTGACAGTAGCTTCCGGCACAGGAAAAGAGTGAGACGATGTCAAACCTTCTGTCCTGCCTTCTCCGTGCTCAAATCATGTGATAGCCTTTTTGATCCCAAGGCCGTGCATGGCACACGCCCAGCAGGGCCGAAGATTCTTTAAAGATCACGGCTCACAGTGGCAAACATGACTGAGGACGTTCAATGTACCTGACACATCCACCCATCGCAGGAGACAGGTGTCTCATTTAACCGCACAGTTGTGCCTTCAGGCAGGTGTCACCATCATTCCCGCTTTACAGGTAGGGAAACGGAGGCTCTGTCAAGGTGCGTACCTTGCGAGTGCAGGGTCGGATGTGAGCCTGCCTCAACTGGCCACTTTACTCTGCCCTGCACACCCTCCACCCCCTTGCAGGCTGGTTTGCTCCGATGCCACCTTCTGACCATGGGTCTCCACTCATGTGTCCCAGAAGCAAGCCTGTGCCTCTGTGGCTCTGTCTGCTGGTTGTACTGCCTCTCGTCCTCAGGGCACCCTTGTTGGCATCTGGTTCAGGGTTACCCTCCATCTGCTGCCCTCCACCCGGGGTCCTGTGTGTCCTCTTGGCTCCTCAGCCTCCTTGCACCCAGAGACCTCCTCCAGTTTCCCTCAGCCCCTGCTGCTATGCTCCTAGCCTTGGCCCAGGTCAGCTCCCACAGGTCTGCGTGCCCCAGACCACACCCGTGTGTCCTGCTCTGGCCACGTTTCCTGTACTCCTGGGCTGCTGCTTAGTGCCCAAGGGCGGCTCCTTGGTCTCAGCCGATCTGCCTGTTCCTTGGGGCTCTTCCCTCTTCATTTCTTTCTAGTCCAGCTTGGGTTCTACGTCTCGGGTTTCAGCAGCTCTCCTGGTCACGGGCTGTATGCTCTCTTCATTGCAGCATCTGACACACTGTGGGCCCTGGCTGTCTCCGGGTCCAGTCATTGGTAGTCTGTGGTCTGACGGCCCGGTGCTCATGAAGGGAGTTCTTCTGCAGGGCGGGCGGTGCCCCTGACGTGCTCAGGGTCACTGGCCTCCAATAGGCCCTGATGCTGACCCAGTCACCCTGTCCTCGTGACCACTCTCTGCCCTCAGCAACAGCTATTTTCAACCTGTCATTTTCTCCAAGCCTCCTCCCCAAGGCGCCCCTGCATCTCTGATGACAGAGGCCACAGGACGGGGAGGCGGGGGCTTCCTCTTTCTGCAGCAAGCTCTCGTGCCTTTCAGTTTCCAGAAAGTACACTCTCTCCATCTGGTTTTGACCCCACCCCCTTCTATTCTGAAGCCTCGCTCTGTGGCCCAGATCTTTTTGTTCTTGACTATTCGTCTCTCTTAACTTCATCTCCTCTGTCATGCTCGGGTTTTCCTGTGGTGCTGATACTGAGGATACTTCTAGACCCACCATATTCCGACACCTCTTGTCCTAACCTATTTTTATTCTTTCTTAGACAATTTCGACAAGACATACTTTCACTAAAATCTCTCCATCTTCTCATTTCACATTTGCTTTTCCAGTAAGTTCTCTCTTTTTTCATTGTCAGCATTTTAAATTAGTTATTCTCAAATGCAGATTTCCTTGATTGATGGTGACCCCTCTTATTTTATGATTTTTCTGTTGTTTCCTCCTCCTTCTCCTCCTTCTCTTTTTCAGAATTAAACATGCTCATCTTAAAGTCCTTTGAAGATTACTTTATGAATTCTATTTCCTTTGGAGTGAATTCTTCCACTGCTGGCTTTCTTTGATGATATTTTTCCCCAGTGTGGTTTTGCAATTTACTTTTCAAGGTCATCGTTCAGTGTCATTTCTCCATGACTAGCTGTTTAGTGAGTGGTCTCCATTTCCCTCTGATACTCCCAGATTTTGACCCACATTTCAGGTGCACTTCTCTCAGTTTGTATGTCTGTGACCTAAACTATTCTCCTCCCTCTCACCCAACACACAACAGGAACACTGGGCAAGGAAGACTTCAGTGAGCACTTCCATTCAAAAGAAGTGGACCATAGCAGTCACTGGGTCATAGCACTTCTGAAATCCTGCCAGGCACAGGTCATTGCTCTTTCTATCAGGGCCCCAACCTGCTCCTTGAGAACGAGACTCTGTGGCTCTTGACTCTTCTCTCTGGGGTCTTGGTTGTCCCTTTTCTATAAGAAGTGGACTGTGATTGCAGCTGGGCAGCTGTGAAGGCCTGCTTCCTGCTCATAGAAGTTTGGGCAACTCCGAAGGCCTCATTTCATTTAGACTATCTCTGTCTTTTTCAGAAAAGCACATTTACTTTTTTAGAAATGACATGGGTTTTTGAGGAATCCATAGATAATCTATTTCATGAGTCAAAAGCCACATTCACCGATCTGCTGGAGGTAAGCCCTTCTCTACCTGGACCTGCCATGAGGCTGACATGGTCAAGGGCCTTATGAGTCTTTGAAGCACTACTGTCCGACTGAGAGGCCTTATGGGCTTCTTGTTTAATGAAGAGAGAGTGTGATGCATGACTCCGAACCTGACTTATTGAGGGTCTATAGCCATGCTTCGCGTCCTCTGGGGCTCTATTTTACAGCAGTGCCCTTAATTTGATACTTGCGCTGAGGTCATCTTTTAGTTCAAGGGCCATTTGCCTGCTGGAAAGAAATACATAGACCCATTTTTGGATTTCATCCAACCTCTACTCGAAAACTAAATATATGGCTTTTGGTCCATTCCTCCCTCCCAATTTATCACGGGCAGCAAGAAGAAGGCAGATAACACTTTTAATATTTTTTCTGGAAATTCCCTTAGTGAGATCATGACCGTTAAGTAGATGCCCATGTCCTGTGTCACTAGAGGAAACAGTGCTGCCAGGTTTCTGCCACTGCATAGCAAGGGTTTCCTTCCAGTTTCCAATAGGTTTTCCTACCCTCCCTGATTCAAGCTCTTCCAAAGGCCTCATTGAAACCATCCAGACTTGCGCCTGGCATCTGGTCTCAAAACCAATGCCACGCATTTTAGGTTTTGCTTTGATGGCATCCCACCTCGAGGTGCCAGATTCTGCTCGAGCTCTCTATGGCTGTGTAACAAATCGTCATAATACTTAGTGATGCAGAACACCAACCACATGTGGCTGCAGATTCTGTGGGCCAGAAATTCTGGAGGGGCTCCTGCTGAGTGCTTCTCACTGGATGCGGACTGGGCCACAGTCATTTGAAGTCTCCTTGGGCTGGATCTCCAAGGTGGCTCGCTCGCAGCTGGAAGTCATGCTGACTGCTGTCTGGAAGTCAGGGCTGTCTGTCCACTGGTGTGCTTGTCGTGGGGCAGCTCTGCATGGCTTGAGACACTCGCAACATGATGGCTGAGTTCCAAAAGGCAGCATCCTGGTGGGAGCATTGGGTAGCAGGTGAGCCTGGAGACTAAGTGAGGCAGAAACTCAGCCTTTCCTCACCTAGTTGGAAGTCATGCCATCTTGCTTCTAGCACAAATTTTTGATAAAGGCAGGACCCCATGCCAGCCCTAGATTGAGGAGAGAAGAATCAGACCACAGCTCTCAATAGAATTTGTGGCCATCTATAAATCCATCATCAAGTTTACTTATCGATCACAGCTCTACTCCATTGCCCCTTCTGGGGAACGGTTCCCCTGACCTCCCTTAGCTGGTGAAAGCTGTCATGACGTGCCCAGTGTGGTATGTTGCTCCCCTAGGCAACTGACGAGCACTGGTGGGATTTGACGTTCATCGTGTGACCTGATGACAGTGCCAGTTCCCCCACCAGGTTCTAATTCCTTGAAGGCCACAACTTTTACGTTTTTTCTAACAGTTGTGGTCTCAGCTCCTAGAAAAGTTTTCAGCAAATGTCAAACATTTGTTAAGTGAGAGTGGAAGAGTGGAGGGATGTGTTTGGAAATACTCGGAAAAAGTTCCAGGAAGTTCTTTGAGATGTGTCCTCTTACCACTAGCTCTCTGCCCCACCGTATTTTACTCATGTCTTTCTAGCCACTTTCCATTTTAAGTAGTTAGTGCACATATTTATTTTCCTTACTGATTCACGTTGTAGTCATCCTTATTCTCCTAGTTTCCAGGAATTTGCCTGAAACTTTCAATAAGCCCCGAATAAATAACTGGAAAACAGACTGTACAGTATTATATCTCTTTATACTATTTAAATGTTAGAAACTTTCCAAAATAAGAATGCTCTTTCTTTGCACTACTTTTGGGCTATGGTAAAGGAAAATGCTTCTCTGCTTGCCCTTGGGAAAGCTAAAACCTTAACCTGTCCTTTCTGCAAGTTGCTCTCCTTAATGCTGCAAATCCCTAAGCCTTGGTGCCCTGGGAAGTCCACTTTGCGTGACCATTCTGCCCTCCACCCACCCAGCCACATATTTACACACAGGATAACACACAAATGCTTGCAGAGTCTCTAATGGACATGCTATTTTGTCTACTGTATGTCTCTATCTGTAACTGTATATAATAGAAACAGAGCTTGAGCATTACAGTGAGGGTCCTAGTGTTTTAAAAAAGTTCACCTTGAATTTTTATTATTTTATCTCAACTAATAGTGCCTTAAATACTTTATTGTAATCACTTCTATTGCAATTACTACTCCTATTGACTTATCTTGCTTAGCATACGAATGTCATCTTCACATATTCTCTTTTACTAAGATTTCCAACTATTTAAAAATATCTCTATTCCTAATATTAAAAACCCCAGGCTATAGGATGAAATTTTCATCTTCTCACCCCACATGGTTCAGGAAACTGTCCTTTCTTGCAATCATAATGGGAGCTACTATTGACTAGAGTTGCTTTGTCAAGATGACTAGAAAATGTCTTATTCCCTTGACTTGCTTGTGGGGGATGAGAGGTGCTACTGAAAATGCTACGATGTGTATTTATTATTGTTCTTGACACTTCAACCCGACATAATGTTTAGAATCCACTTAAGTCAATGAAGTCGGATCCAGTGTTGAGGTCTTGTTAATAAAAAAAGCAACATTCCCACTTTCTCATTCCAGTCTAACACTCTGGCTACTCTCCTCATACTTTGATTTTATATACATAACATTATGCATAAAAGCATAATACATAAAATATGTGCATATTCTGCTACTAGCCCTAGTTATATTAGACACACATATACACATGTTCATATATACAAAATGTATATGCATATACACATAAGATGTTACAATTCACATATATATGCATATTTTGTGTGTCTTAAATACACATGTATACATGTAAACACATATGCAAACAGAATTCCTCTTGCTTTTCTTCACTTCTCACATTTATACAAAGTCTCTCTTGATAGATTTGTATGACTTAACAACTGAAACACATTTCACATTAAAGAAAGGAGATAAATATATGCAACCCATGTGTATATCACTGTACACACAAAACGTATACCAAGAAATATGAACTACTCAAGAATCTTTGCTAACCTTGGTGAGATAGATGACCCTCCGCAACACAAATCTTCCTTATTTACTAACAGAAAGATAAGGAAGTGGGTCACACTGAGAGTAAAAGGAAAATTAGAAAGGCAAATCATGAAAGTCGCTGGTTTTCTCTGGCAGTGGAAGGTGCACTTTGGCATCAAACTCTGCCTCCTTTTTCTATTTGTACATTTAAAAGTATTTATCTCTTATTTATTTCTATTAATAAGCTACCAACAGCTATACAGAGAGCCTTTCACGTTTCGGTGATGCATACATTTCATGATCATTTTTTTAAAGAAATGAGTGGCAGAAAACCCCAAATTACACAGATCATACGTGGCATGGATGTAATATGGGGTCAGTGAATACCCAGCTTGTTCCAGTAGATTCTCCCATGGGCCCAGCTTTCTTTTTGATTAGCATGCACGCAATGACTTGTGAAGAGAATCACATCTTTCTCAGTGATCTCTCCAGATATTTGTGAGGCCCAGGCAAGACTAAATTCTGTGTACCCACAAAGACACCTCGTCTAAGGCAAGCCAAAATGTCTGTAGAAAAGGTGACATCTGGTCATATTGGTTATGCAAAACATTGCTTGTGAATCTGAGCTGCATATAGTTACTGGCTCTAACATACATGTTGTGGCTAATATGTATTTTAAAAAATAGGGCAACCCCCTCGGGTCCCACTGTGCGAGATTTTCTGTCTTCTTAATAGATCCTGCTTTCAAAAAAAAAAAGAAAAGAAAAGTGCTCCTAAGGAAGTGACATTTCAGCAGAAGACTGAAAAACAGGAG
>CAUYQG010040925.1:0-29157 GCA_963574415.1 Tarsius wallacei | reverse complement strand
GAGGATCACATGATGCCAGAAGTTCGAGACCAGTCTGGGCAACATAGGAACATCCTGTCACTATTAAATACATATTAAAAATAGTGTATGACCTGCTGGTGGGAATGCAAACTAGTGCAACCTCTTTGGAAAACAGTGTGGTGATTTCTGAAAGAAATAGAAATTGACCTTCCATATGACCCAGCAATCCCTCTATTGGGAATATACCCGGAGGAACTCAAATCATTCTACCAAAAAGTTACCTGCACATGTATGTCTGCTGCAGCTCTATTCACAACAGCAAAAACATGGATCCAACTATACCATCCATCGAAGCTGGACTGGATAAAAAAAAATGTGGTACATATACACAATGAAATATTATGCAGCCATAAAAATGACAAACATATGGACTTCGCAGCAACTTGGATGGATTTAGAGTCGATCATACTCAGTGATCTATCACAGAAACAACAGAGTACCATATGTACTTTATATGTTCTTATAATACTATAAGAAAGGGATTGGCAGTAGTGGGAAACTTCCAGGGGAGGGGAGGAGTTGACAGTTGAGGAAAACTGCTAGGGGAGGGAGGGACACACCTCGTCAACAAGGGTGCCTGCATAATTAACGTTTGCATACTTAACCCTGAATTGTACCTCACATCTTTAAAGTAAAAAGAAAAAAAAAAGAAAAATGATGCCTTAGAACACTAATATATCCAACATAGTGGTTAAAATAGTTATGACTAAAGTCATTGTCCATTTTTTAACTTTCACTATTAGACGTTGTATGGGGGAAAAAGGATACTATTGCCTGCTTATAAACTAAAGTAAATAAACTTTGTTTTACTTGAAAATATCCATCCTTATTTATGCTCAGGCTGAATTTATATTTAGAAACACGTCTTTTCTATTCAGCAATATTTATTATGGAAGTATTTTATAAACAGTTTTCTATGATCATGTTTCATGTGTTTCAATTGGATAATATCTGTAAGATTAGAAAAACAAAGACCATGAACAAAGCCTCATATTAATTTTATGGGATTTCTTTTCAACACATTAAGCCCAATTAAGGTCTATTTAACATACATTCAAGGTAGCTGTGTCCAAGGTAAAGTAGAAAATAGCTTATCTATTCCAAGCTTCCCTCTAATTTGGTCTAACTAAACACACACAAAGTACCCCATCCCCATCATTCCATTCAAGGAAGCTGCCTCTTTATACTAGGCAGAAATCTGACTGTGAACAAGTAGACTCTGGGAAGGGCAGAGACAGTGATTTTCATTTGATATTGGTGTATGGAGACTGCAAAATACCTAACACTTCTCAAAAAGCCTCCATTGGCTTCATTTTATGCATCTGCCTTGTTGCTTTGCTTTTCCTGCTTCTGTGCTTCAGCTTTTGCGTGTCCTATTCTCTGGGCTACCCTTTGAAGATTGCCTCGATTATGGCCCTCATAAGGCATCAATTCAAACTTCATTTTCCCCATAGATTGTTTCTTGACAATTCAAGAGATGTCCTCAGCAACAGTTGATAGCATACTGAATCAGATTGTTTCTTCTTTTTCTTTTTTTATATTGTTTCTGCCTTTATTGTAAGATTTACTATAGCTTTTCTTGTATTTATTATAAAGATGTGGGGTACAATTCAAGGTTAGGTATACAAATGTTGATTATACAGGTGCCCTTGTTGATGAGGTATGCCCCTCCCTCCCCTAGCAGTTTCCCTCAACTGCCAATCCCACCTTCCCTCCCCTGACAGTTACTCACTACTGCCAATTGCTTTCTTATAGTATTATGATAATTGTCCAAGGTCCGCTTATGAGTGAGAACGTATGGTATTCTGTTCTTTGTTTCTGTGATAGATCACTGAGTATGATCAACTCTAAATCCATCTAATTTACTGCAAAATCCATATGTTTGTCTTTCTTTATGGCTGCATAATATTCCATTGTGTACATGTACCGCATTTTAAAAATCCAGTCCAGCTTTGATGGGCAACATGATTGGTTCCATTTTTTTGCTATTGTGAATAGAACTGCAACAAACATATGTGTGCAGGTATCTTTTTTGTAAACTTCAAACTTTACTACAAGGCTACAGTAATCAAAACAGCCTGATATTGGTACAAGAACAGGCATATAGACCAATGGAACATGATTGAGATTCCGGAAGCAAAGCCTCAATTTCTCAACCGACTCATCTTTGACAGATTGTTTCTTTATTTATGTTGAGACCAATATTTTTGTTTTAGAAAGCCATTGATGGAACATAATAGTAGCTCATATTACAATTAAGTTAATACACACATATTATGCAAATATATTTCTGATAAAATTGTTAGTGTGTTAAGTAATGATCACCAAACAACTGGAATTTACCATCAGTGGTGTGCTTTAGAATTCACAAGGACATTTTAATTTATTATGCTTTTTCTATTACAAAATTGTGGAATTGGCTAACACGGTAATAAATGTAGACAGTATAATATTTAATACTGATGGAGAGTCTAAAATTTTTTTCCTTAAAAAATTACTTGGTGTCATAAAGCCACAATAAAGTATTTTATAATAACCCACACAAGAAAAAATAATAGTGTAAAACACAGCAGAGTAGGTAAAAAACAATGAGAGCGTGAGAGTTAGAACAACCTTGTGAAACATAATGTCAGAATGTAAATAACTCCATGGGGTGCTAAGAGAGCCCTGAAGGTATTGGGAGGGGCCCTGGTGAGTCACTCTCTCTAGTTTTAGGACCTTGGGACAGGCTTATAGTTTCCTGGGCTTTTTCTCCAGAATTTGGCATTTAACTCAATGTTAGTCTGAGGAAGTTTTCAGTCCCTGACCATGATACAGGATGAGAACACACTGTCGCAAGGAGCAGGGCCTGTGGAGAGCACAGGGATGAGGGCAGACAAGATAATGGCCCTTCCAGACCTCAAGGGTCTCGCTCTGTCCAAAGCTCCACATGGGGTGACTTGCCACAGTGGAAACCTCTGATGAACAGGTAGGGGACTCAGCTGCCATGACAGGTGGAACTGGACATCGAGAAGCAGCGTGAAATCTCCAAGACAAGGTCCCACTAGGCCAGGTACCACCTGACTGATCTTGAGCCAGGGCTTGATGTCTCCCTCATCTTTACACAGGGATGATACTCTATGCCATAGATGTGGAAGTGATGTGAATGCCATTACCTGGCACATAGAAGGCACAGCATTAATTATTGTTCCACTGTCTAAGTATTTATGGCTTATTATATCCCCAAAGCTGCACGAGGGGTTGCCAGGAAATGAATACAAAGACGTATGCAAAATTATTTAGGCCCTTGAGAAGCCTGCTCTTTTACAGGGGAATAATGACATCCAGTTGGCATATCTGCGCTGACCATGTAATCCATAGCCCAAAGTGGGATAGGTCTGAGAGTGAAAAGGCATTAGAGCATTAATTATGCTGCTATAGCAAATGCCAACCAGGACTGTCCTGGCAAACTATGGTGTGCAGTCACCCTGAGCCTCAACCAAAGATTCCTGTCCCTCCTGGACAAACCTGGGCCTCCTGCCAGTGGTTTCCCAGAAGTTCTGTTGTTCCCATCAGCGCTCTCACCACAGCATGTGAAACTGCTTATTAATGCTCTGTTACATTAACCCAAAACAAGCACTTCCTGAAGTTGTCAGATGAGGTGCTTTAGAATCAGGAATATATTCACTTAGTTACCTATTAATCCCAGCTTTGGGCATGTACTTGGAGTTCAATATTTATTTGTTGAGTGATTATAATGTTAAAGGTGAGTGGTATCTATGGGTATCAGTCATTAGGACTATATATATGTATATGTGTGTGTGTGTATATATATATATATATATATATATATATTTGGTGTCCTATATATGCACACACATATATGCATATATATATAAAATATATAAATGTATAAGCGATATACAAATCTAAGCATGTGCTCTTTTATATACAAAAAATCTATAAATACAAGTACATGTGAGATAAATTCCAAAAATAGGCTTATTGCCCATGCTAATGATGAGAAGCACTTGGGCTTCAGTAGTCAAGGTAGAATTATGAAGAAAATGTAATCTTTGTGTTTAAAAAAAGGGAAAAAACAAATTACTATTCAGTCTTAATAAAGAAGGAGATTCTGTCATTTGCTACACTGTGTGTGAAACTGGAAGATGTTATGCTAAATAAAATAAGCTAGGCCCAGAAAACATAAATACTGCATAATCTCACTTACATGTGGAATCTAAAAAAATTAAGCTTGTGGAAGCAGAAAGTAGAATGGTGACTACCAGGGGCTAGAAGAATGACAGGAGATATTGGTCAAAGGTCACAAAGTCCCAATTAGATAAAAGGAATAAGTTCTGAAGTCTATTATACAGCACGGGGACCATAGTTAATAATAATGTATACTTGAAAATTGCTAAGAGATTGTACTTTAAATGTTTTCATCACAAAAAGATAATATAGCAGTGACAAATATGTGAATTAGCTTGATTTACTAATTTACAACATATATATACCAAAACATATCCTTGTATGCCCTAAATATATATAATTTTTATTTGCCAATTAAAAACAAATTAAATAAATAGGGAAAAACACTGAATTAGAAGGTCTGCATCCATGATATAGAATGAGTTATTTTATGCTGCATTTTTTTGTTTATTAAAAAGACAATATTTTTCTAAATTAAAATATATTAAATTGTTATGGTAAAGTTAATAAAAATAGCTACATAAGTTTCACTTTTATCTCTACTGTTTTCAAAAGCAAGTTGCCTTTAAAAAATTCTATTTGTTTTCTGCTCTACTTCTTCACCTTTGTTGAGGTAATTATGAAGGAAATTTAATTTTTTAGGGTAGAATTGTTTGTTTTAACTGTGCATTGAAGAATTTTGCATAAGAATTAGGTTGCATAAGTCATGTTAGAGTTAGTTTCCACTCAGTAAGACTATTAACATAGTTTTTGCTTAGAAAGACATTAGAGCTATTAAAGGAAAGGTCCTGAGGCCACAGTAATCATTTCTGATGGTAAAATCAGGGGTTTTTTTTCCTTTTTTTTTTTGGTTAGAGTCTAGACCCATAATTGCAGGTTTGTTACATGGGTATATTGCATGATGGTGATGTTTGGGCCTCCAATTGAACCTGTCACTCAGATAGTGGGCATAGTTGCTTCGTTCCTAATAGGTAGTTTTTCAACTCTTACCTTTCTCCCTCCTCTCCCCACTTTCGTAGTCTCTGTGTTTGTTGTTCCTATTCTTATTCTCATGTTTATTCAGTGTTTAGCTCCCACTTATAAGTGTGAACCTGCAGTATTCAGTTTTCTGTGTCTATGCAAATTGGCTTAGAATAATGGTCTCCAGCTGCATCCACATTGCTGCAAAGAACATAATTTCATTCTTCTTTATTGTCGTGTAGTATTCCATAGTACATATGAACCACATTTTCTTTATCCAGTCCACCACTGGTGGGCACCTAGGTTGTTTCCACGTCTTTGCTTTTGTTAATAGTGCTGTGATAAACATACAAGTACAGGTGCCTTTTGAGTAGAACAATTTATGCTTCTTTAGGTATATATCCAGTAGTGGAATTGCTGGGTCAAATGGTAAATCTCTTTTAGTTCTTTGAAAGATCTCCAAACTGGTTTCCACAGGGGCTGAACTAGTTTACATTCCCAACAACAGTGTATGAGTGTTCCCTTTTCTCCATAACCTTATCAAAATCTGTTGTTTTTTGCTTGTTGATAATAGCCATTTGGACTAGTATGAAATGGTATCTCATTCTGGTTTTTATTTGCATTTATCTGGTGATTAATGATGTTGGATATTTTTTCACCTTTGTTGGTTGGTTATATGGCTTTCTTTGAGAAGAGTCTGTTCATGTCTTTTTCACACTTTTTAATGTTTTGTTTTTTGCTTGTTTTTTTTCTGTTGATTCATTTGCTTTTGAGGACTTGGTCATAAATGTGTTGCCTAGGCCAATGCCTGGAAGAGTGTTTCCTAAGTTTTATTCTAGAACTTTTACAGTTTGAAGTCTTACATTTAAACCATTAATCCATCTTGAGTTAATTTTTGCATATGCTGAGAGGAAGGGGTCTGGCTTCATCCTTCTGCCTGTGGGTGGCCAGTTTTACCAGAATTATTTGTTCAGTAGGATGTCATTTCTCCAATGTTTATTTTTGTAGACTTTATCAAAGGTCAGTTGGTTGTAGGTGGGTAGGCTTATTTTTAGGTTCTCTATTCTGTTCTGCTGGTCTATGTGTCTATTTTTGTATCACTCCCATACTGTTTTGTTCACTGTAGACTTGTAGTAAAATTTGAAGTTTGGCACTGAGATGACTCTGGCTTTGTTCTTTTTGCTATTTTTCTTTGGCTATTCAGGCTTTTCTTTCCTTCCATAAAAATTTAAGAATCATTTTTTTCTAGATCTGTGAAAAATGATATTGGTAGTTTGATAGGGATTGTATTGAGTCTGTAGATTTCTTTGGGCAATATTGACATTTTAACAATACTAATTCTTCCAGTCCACAAGCATGGAATGTTTTTTCATCTGTTTATGTCATCTTTGATTTCTTTTAGCATGTCATCTTTGATTTTATATATATATAAAGGTCTTTTACCTCCTCCAGCAAGTTCTTTTCATGTGTGGCTATTGTAAACAGGATTACATTCTTGATTTACTTCTCACCTTGAATGCTGTTGGTGTATAGAAATGTTATTGATTTTTGAATGTTGATTTTGTACCCTGATAGTTTTTCAAAGTCCCTTAACAGATCTAGGTAAAATCAGTTTGAAATATGCTTGCATCAAGTTGGCAGGCTCTTGAGTATTGATGTTCTGTTAAATTTCACTGGTTACACATAATGTTTTATGGTGCAGTCAATAAAATACATTTTCCCAACTTTAAAAAGTATACAAGATACACATGATAATAATATGAATCTCCTGTATCATTGATGATTATCCTTGTGTATCCCTGTGTAAACTTGATGCTTATACAGTCATAGCTGTTTTTGTTTTTTAGATTAGAAAATACAGTTTATTTATAAAGTAAATTAAAGAGAAAGAGACAGAGAGAGAAAGAAAGAGATTTACCTCCCCAAGGAAAGGAAGGCAGCCAAAGCCAGGAAACCTGGCGACAGCCATAGTTCAAAGAGCACATGGCCACACCAGAGTCTAGCAAGGGATTGGCGGTGGCAATGTCCAGTTGGGTTTTTTTACTTTAAATTTTTCTGTATTTTTGCTAGACATTACTTTCTAATTTTTTCTGCCTTCTTTCTCAATGCATAGGCAGCTTCTATATTTAAAAGATAGGACAGAATATTTTTATTAATATTCTACAAATAAAGTCTTGTATTTATGATGTGAACAATTTTATAATAAAAGCTCAACACTTTAATTTTTACTGTCACTTGTCCTCAGTTGCTGCCAATTTTCATTTAGAAATTGAAACAAAAAAAGTCACACAATATAAAAATAGCCTTTTTAATTTTAAGACATCCATCTTTATAAACTTTGGATTTTGATAGTTAAATACCATTATTGGACACATTATTTAATTTTATATACCTATTATGCTTGATTTGAAAAGCAAAATAACATAAATTCAACTAGTCAAATAAGAAATAAAATGGAAATTCTAAACAGGAGAATTTTTGTATAATTCCAAATTGGGCTATCGTCTGCTATTTTTAACATTTTCTGTTACTTTAATGTAATTTAATGTTTTGGTTTTGGCCCAATACAGTATTTTATTTTAGTGTGATAGGCTTCAACAGAATTTTATCTATTCTGTTTTATTTATATTGACTTTTGTTTTGTTTTGTTTTGTTTGTTGAGTTGGAGTCTCACTCTATCGCCCAGACTGGAGTGCAGTGGCCGCTCCCGGCCACCGCAGCCTCGACCTGCTGGGCTCCGGCGATCCTTCCGCCTCAGCCTTCCAAGTAGCTGGAACTACAGATGTGTGCTACCACGCCCGGCTGATTTTTTGATTTATTGTAGAGATGAGGTCTCGCCAAGTTGCCCAGGCAGGTCTCGCCTGCGGGCTCAGCCAATCCACTCGCCTCGGCCTCCCAAAGTGCTGGGATTACAGGCTGAGCCACTGAGCCCGGCTGCATAAAGATTTAAGCGCCTCTATCCTGCAATGTGATAAAGTCCTCCACCCCCACGTCTCTCTGGTAAAGCAGTAGGCCACTCCGATTTTCTTTTGGGAGACTCACTCTGTTGCCCAGACTGGAGTGCGGTGGCCGTCGAGATGCTGGGCTCCGGCGATCCTTCCTCCTCAGCCTTCCAAGTAGCTGAAACTACAGGTGCAGGCTACCACGCCCGGCTAATTTTTTGATTTATTGTAGAGATGAGGTCTCGGCAAGTTGCCCAGGCGGGTCTCGAACCCGCGGGCTCAGGCAACACTTCGATTTTCAACATAAATCCAAGTGTGTTTGGCTCAGAATAATGTGAGCACAACTCGTCAGTTAGAAATAACGAAACGGCCGGGTTCGGTGGCTCAGCCTGTAATCCCACGCCTTGGGTGGCTGAGGTGAGTGGATTGCCTGAGCCCACGGGTTCGAGACCCGCCCGGGCAACTTGGTGAGACCTCATCTCTACAATAAATTTAAAAAAATTAGCCGGGCGTGGTAGCGCGCAACTGTAGTTCCAGCTACTGGAAGGCTGAGGCGGTAGGATAGCCGGAGCACAGCAGGGTGAGGCTGCAGTGGCCAGGAGCGGCCACTGCACTCTAGTCTGGGCAACAGAGTGAGACTCCAACTCAAAAAAAAAAAAAAAAAGAAAGAAAGAAATAACGAAACAGCAGACTGTAAGTTGTACACTCTAAAATTCAACTTCTAATTTCGTGCAGGAATCTTGAAAGCTAGGTGACGCTCAAGTTCTACCTCACTATACATCATGCCCTTATCTTAAGAGTGTTGGAGCACAGGATAAACATTTCCTTGATTTCCTTAAAACGAAACATTTTAAATTACAAGAATACAAAAACGCTGCTTCAAGTGACACCAAGAACAGTATACACAAATCCACAAGAGAAGAACAGTTGGGTATAAAAAATACTTTCTACAATATTTCTATGTAATAATTCTTCTCTACATTATAGACATAATAATTCTCTGAGTACTTGCTATAAGGAAAAATGCTAATTTTTAATCAAAGAGGATTTTAGTAAGAATTCCGCATTTACCAAAGTTAAGGATTTGTGCTAACCCACAGTTTTTGGGGTTTCTTTTTTTTTAACATTTTCCTGATACTTTGATAGTGACACACATATTTTTATTTCAATAACTGAGGTAATAAGTAGCCACCTGACTCTAAATTCATAACTCGTGCACTAGCTGCTTGATCATCACAGCAGATAGCTACTGACAATTACTGCCTTTCTGTAAAAGTTAATTTTGCAAACAGGAAGTAGCGGATTCAGCATTGTGGATCCAGAGGCACTAAAGAGATATCCAGCTTATTTTCCTAAAGTCAGAATAAACCCAAATGATACTTAAGGTTCCTTCTTGAGAACTCTGCCTCAAGTGCTTTTTTTTTGAGGTGGCCACGTAGTGTCTCCTAAACATTAGACAGACTTCCTTGAAAGGCAGGAGATGACATGGGAGTTGGAGACACCGTGCTGATTCTCTGGCCATCTCTGAGGACCGATGTAGTGTCAACAGAGCACAAGCATGGTGCTTCGACAGGCCACTTGGGTTCATATTAGTTGGTCATGATGGAGTGTTTTACATCGTTTTGATAAATAATAAAGGACTAAATTTCAGATATGATTACAACCACACACACAAATTTAAAGCAGATTCAGGCTTATATTCTTAGATGAAGTCACTCTTATCCAGCTGAATTCCAATATGCTTTGCTGAGTAGGAGTGAAAAAACATGAACTTTGAGCTAACCAGCCCAAGAATTTCTCTTGGCCCCTGGCCTAGGGGAGTGGGTCCCATGTGAATGTCTTCTGTCCTACAAGTCACATGCAAAACAATTAGGCGTCCTTGTCTCAGGAATTCCTTTCTAAAACTATTATTTTAATTGACACATAATAATTGTGCATATTTATGGGGCACAGTGTGATATTCTGATATGTGTATACAACACATAATCCTCAGACAATTATTTTGCCCCTGAAATTCCAGCAGTTAAGACATTGGCAAAGAATATACAACCTGTCAGGTGGAAGCCAAGGCCACTGCTGACTGCCTGGCCCAAACTAAGTTGTGGGAGAGATTAAGAGTCTCCTGCTGAAGTGAGAACCAGATGGTCAAGAGCAGACCAAGTGGGGTTGGTCCCCGGGGTATGAGGGAAAGTGTTTGTTGGAAGGGAGTTGGATACTGTTCCCTTGACTTCTTTTGCTTTCTGTTAGAAACAAAACACCTTTAACATTTTCCTACAGTTCCATTGTTTTCTCAGATCTCCTAAGTATATTCTTTTTATTTTTAATAAAATTCCCTTCTTAATAAATTCAATTTATTATCTAGTTAAAATTTCAAAAATAAATGATTTTGCTATACTGTACTATCAGGCTTTTTATTTATTTTTTCTTTTTTTGAGTTGGAGTCTCAGTTGCTCAGGCTGGAGTGCAGTGGCATGCTCACCATCACTGTAGCCTCAAACTGCTGGGCTCAGGCGATCCTTCCACTTCAGACTTCCAAGTTGCTAGAACTACAGGTGCGCGCCACCACCCCTGCTATTTTTTTGTTTTTGTAGAGACGAGGTCTCACCAAGTTGCCCAAGCTGGTCTCGAACCCCTGGTCTCAGGCAATCCTCTTGCCTTGGCCTCACAAAGTGCTGGGATTACAGGCTTCAGCCCTGTGCCCAGTCACTATCAGGCTTTTTAAATAAGGAGATTAATTAAGAAACAGGCACCAGTTTCTAATTCTGAGCAACGTAAATTTATTCAAGTAAGCAGGACAAGTTAAAAGTTTTTGGTGCAAGATGTTCAGTACTCCTTAGAATAAACATGATTAAGCCACTCAACCAAGCACAATCGCAGTGGTAGAATGACTTCTTTCTAGAAAGAATTCATTACTAGAAACCAATTGATTACTAATTTGAGTATTTAACATACCACGGGCTCATCATTTTTTGCTGTTGCTACTTTCCTAACCATCTGAATATGCTAGGTATGGGACTGAATCTATTAAAATATGGTTTTTGCCCTCAAAGTCCACATTCACTAGAGGTTTGAATTTTTTTGTCTTTTGTGAGGACTTAGTCATGATGAAACGAGAAACACACAATAAATGGAGGAGACATATCCAGATCTTCTGGCACTAAGAATATTTTTGGCAGCCCATTATTCAGTTGCTAGGGAATTCTTTTAAAGTCATTAACCATGCATTACATGGTAAGGTAATATTATTTTTCTTTGCCAAAGCAGCTCAACACAGAGAAAAAATAGAGAAAACAAAAGTAGCTGGCAGACTTCCTTGATTCAACACTTTAAAAAATGAGATTTATAATATAGAGAAGTTTGAAACTTGTTACATTTTAAAGAAAAACCCACAATAACAACAACAAGCCGGGCTCGGTGGCTCAGCCTATAATCCCTCACTTGGGGAGGCTGAGGTGAGTGGATTGCCTGAGCCCGCGGGTTTGAGACCCGCCTGGGCAAGCGAGATCTCATCTCTACAATAATAAAAAAAAAAAAAAATTAGCCGGGTGTGGTAGCGCGCACCTGTAGTTCCAGCTACTTGGAAGGCTGAGGTGGAAGGATCGCCTGAGCCCAGAAGGTCGAGGCTGCGGTGGCCGGGAGTGGCCACTGAACTCCAGTCTGGGCGAGACTCAACTCAAAACAACAACAACAACAACAACAACACAACAAAAAGGAAAATATACAGCACAAAGAAATAGATACACAGGTGTCCCTTTTTGTCTGTGGTGGATTGGTTCAAGAACCACTGTGGATCCCCAAATCTGTGATGCTCAAGTCTTTGATATGAAATGCTATATTTGTCTGAGGTGGGATCCCCACAAAAACCAGAATTATCTTTTAGAGGGTGGTTTCCTTATAGTACAAATTTCTGCCAGTAGGTAAGTATTCTAGGAACTTATTGGCAACAGTGTACCAGCTAGCTTTGTTGTGAGAGTTCCTGCTTGGCTTCAGTGAATTTTTTTTTTTTTAGATTCTTTTAACACCTTTGCCTATTTTATGATGGGTGATTTACAAGTGCACCTGTCTACACCACATTGAGTGTTAAGCAGTTTTTGACCAAAAAATGGCATGACCACCATGCCACCCCCTCCCTATTCACCTAATCTTACCCAGAGCAACTATTTTTTGTTTCACTGGATGAAAAAAGACCTCAAAATGAAAATTTTTTACAACGTAGAAAAAGTGAATGAAACACAAACACATAAGAAGCACTAAAAGACATCAAAATTGATGCATTCGAAAGCTGTTTTGGACAGTGAAAAAAAGCATCTCAGTAAGTGCATTGCATCAAATGGAGATACTGTGAAGGTGACTGAAGTTTAAACATGTAAGAATAAATACAAAATTTTTTATAAATAAATTCTGGGTTTTTTTTTGAGTCCTTCTTGTACGTAGCCTTTGAATATTCTCCCATATACTTTAAATCATCTCTAGATTAGTTATAATATCTAATATAGCACACATGCTATGAAAATTGTTGTTATACTGTATTGATTTTTAAAATTGGTATTATTTTTGTTGTTGTTTTTTTAAAAAAATATCCTTTACCTGAAGTCAGTTGAATCTGCAGGTGCAGGACCCTCGGATAGGGAGGGCTGACTGGAATTTATAAGAAGGATTTTTTTCTTTTCTAATTATAGAGGAGTTAGAAATAATGAATTATGATTCTTTACTTTTAAAAACTCTCCTTTACAGCACCAGTATTCGGTCAACAAAACTGAAATGCAGGAGCAAAAGACAGACTCCAGGGGCAGTCAACAAACCCTGGACTATATGCCATTCAGCCTGCCGAGCACGTTCCACTGACTACTCCCGTGTGTGTCCAGGGTAACAATCGCTCTTTAAAGACCCTTCAGCGCTGACATTTTCTCCCCAAATAAATGAATCAGCAATTGCTCCCTTACAAATGAACAAAGCTTTTCAGACCCATTCTCCTCTCCTCCTCCTTCTCGCTCCCTCCTTCTCCCACCCCATCTATCTACTTATCAGTCTCTGTGAGTTGTATCTTCCCTCCTAAGAAGAATGGAGAACAGTGATAAGAGTGCGGCACCATGATCTGCTAAACCGGGCCAAAATGGAACCTCTGCCATCTTCTCAGCCTAACCGGTAAGCAGCTCTGTCTCCTCCGCTGTCAGAGAGCTGGGAGCAGAGAGCCCAGGCCTGCTCACGGCTCCGTTCACCGTCACTTGCAGAAAGCATGTAAGAGGGAAGAATGGGTCACTTGTGCAGAGGGAAGCAGGGGTAGAGAGAAGCCAGGGTGACTCCTGGCGGTGTCCCTGTCTCCGTGCCCAGCCCTTCCTGGTACCCTTATCTTTCCTAATCTCCCCATTCTAGGGGAGGACAAAGAGCCCCGTGCTGCCTGCTGTAGTTTTAAGTTTGGGTTGAGGTGGTCAGGAAAGCACGCGTCACAATTTCTAGTCTTTTTTAACCTTGTTTTAAATGACAGGAGTGCAACTTTCCCCCCAAATTAACATAGCAAGAAAGAGAACTTAATCCTCACAAATCAAATGCCAGCTTCAACTACATTAGCTAATTTAATGCTTCCAATACTCTATAGAATCAGTACTGTTATTATAGTCCCATTTCGGGTGAGAAAACTGAAGGTTAGAGAGCTTAGGGACTCCAGGGCTAACGTCTGTCGCCTCTTTACTTATTCTTTGTCACATGTGAGGGATTGTAGTCTTGTCCTTCCATCCTTCTTCATTTTCCTTTTCTTATTCTCCTTGCTATCATTTGTCTCCTGCCTCCTGCCATCTGGTTATAATGTGAAATTTAAAAAAAAAAAAAAAAAAACTTTTCTTATTCCACAAAGTGTTATGTGTCTGATTATTAATTTTGGAAGAAAGAGACTGCCACCAGTAGAAATGCTAAGTTACCAAACCTTGCACAGAACCAAAAGGTCTAGGACCTGTGAGTTTTCCCTTGTTAATTTTGGTTAACACTTAGTAGGCACCACAGGAGTTCAATCTGTACAAATACACGTAGACAGATGGTCATATACCAATATGTTCTCCACAGAAGGTGGAACAAGGGGTGATTATTTTTTATTTCTTCTAATTTTTCTGTAATAGTGGTTTAAAACTACAGAGCTTTGCTTATTACTTGAAACCAGACATCTGAATTTTAATAACAGCACTGCCTCTGGTCGTCTATATTTCTTTAGGCAAATTACCCTTGGGTCTTTCTCTTTCTTTAATATGACATTAAGGGGTTTTAAACAGTCTCCTTTCAGTTTGCAATTGAAATTTTTTAAATAAACGTAATCATTGGAAAAGCAAAAATCTCTGTCTTGCTATTGTAGATATGTTATTCACTTTGTCTTCATGTTTCGTTATGGTTGCTTTTTCATTCATTCTTTTAATCAATTAATTGCTCAATTTCAAATACAGAAGAAAGTAACTTAACTTTTCCTATAGGTTTCATAATATAATGGTAAAACCGGTGGTCAAATGAGGCACAGATTTTCACCCAACTGAACAGTCTCTCCAAACATGCCTCAGCCACCGACAGCCACTTGAACTTAGACCTGCCCTCTGCTTTTACAAAATAATCAGCAGAAAAGGACTAATAATTCACAGAAGTGGTGGGCTTTTGCCAACATTTTCCAATAAAAAGGGAATTATTTTCATATATCATAGGGGCTGCCAGGCAGCAGAACATGCAGCCTGGAACAGAAATTGATGATGAAACACTAAAATACCAGGAAATTATACCACTCATAACTTTTCTGCCAAAAGCTTCATTTACATTATTTTTAACTCTTAAAAGGAAGATTTTTATATCTCAACAAAGGAGTCAAGATTTTATCATGCAGTGAAAATGGAACATAATATAGAATTCTAAGAGAAAAATAGATTTATCTTCTTAATTGACCAGTAGTGACATTTTACTTTGCAAGTTATAAGATGATCTTGTGTTGAATTTTAGCTGAAACTTGTTTAACCCCAGAAATGACTGCTCTAATGAATGATATGTACCAGAGTAATCCAATTTTCCCAGCAAATGAGTAATTTCAACATTTTGGGATAAAAGGTGAGATATGTAAAATTTTCCAAGTTCTATTTTTCAGATGAGATTTGTCATTAATGGATTAAAAGTAAGTGTAAAAGATACCGATGAGAAAAAAATTATTTACCATTTCTTAATTAGTGGCTTTTGCATTAAACAACCTATATTATTCTTTAAAATAAAATCTTCACTTCTACCTAATACTCTTGTTTTGCAGTGTTCATTTCCCCCTTGTCTGGTCATAAATATCTAGATGGCACCTCTTTAAGTATACAAAGTATACAATAAATGTCATTAACTTCAGACTTTGCTTTTTATCCACTGATCTTTTGTCAGTTCTTTTCATCATGTCTTAATTTTTCATCATGTTTTGTAAGGGTGGGTGATCACTGAATAAAAGGCAAGGGTCAGCTTTCTTTGGTCTCACTGTGAAATATGGTGAAACATACAGAACATACGTTCAACAGTGTGCTTTTCAAAATGAACAGCTGTAGAAGACATTTTGTACAAGAGCCCCTGGGGTTAACCTCTAGCTGACCCATGAGCAATCCTAAAGCTTACCCTAACAAAATAGAAGGTCAAACTCCACTGGGAAGACACCTCAAGTGGCTGGTTCAGTGCAGACAGCTCCCTTGTCGCCTTTCTGCCCGCTGGTCCCTTGCAGCATACTCAATAAGCTGTTTTTCTACTCTAATCTAACTTAGGTGAATTCTTTCACCGCCGGCTACTCTGGCCATCTGGTTGCCTCCTGCCACAACAGCTTTATGTTTTTCCTTATTTGTAAAATAATATGGGTCACTACAAAACATGAAAACATTAAAAATCTTTTATTTTTGAATAGACGCCCATACACACTAAGACACCCATGTCCATATCTGCACATATGAAATAGGGGTTATCCTATTGTGAATTTTGTTTTAATTGCTTAGTAATATACAAAGCAACTTTTTCCATGTCTATAAATATAGCACGTAATCACTTTAATGCCCATATAGTACTCCATAATTTAACACAATTATATTCCTAATTAATTAATGTTTAAACTATATCTATACTTTTTCTATTATATATGACGATGGGACAAGCAACTTTACCTACATCTTTGAACATTTGTTCAATTATTGCTTTAGGATAAATTCTTAGAAGGAGAATTAGTTGTCATGATATATGCACATGTAAAATTTTGATGACTACTATTAAAATTTTATTCCAAAAATGTATTCAAATACATACACTTGACAGTTGAGTTTTATGAATCTTTTTCATAAAACATTTTAACTTGTATTTTTATAATTAGCAACAAAATTAAATGAATGTCCTTAAGTTTGTCAGTCATGTAAACATTTGCTTTTGTGAATTTCCTCTTCATGCTCAAGGCCTATTTGTCTATTAGATATTTGTCTTTTATCCTATTGACTTGTAAGAATGCTTTATATATTTGGGCTACTAATCCCAAATATCATGTATCTGCTGCAAATATGTGTGCCCTTTAGGCTCAAAATTAAAATACCTAATTGTTTTATTTCCCAAGCAGACATGATGGATACCTGCATTATTAATTAATTTCTATCATTTTAGCTTTTTCAAATTTTCAGTTTATGTTTGTTGCCCCAATAGTTGGGGAGAGATATTACATTTGTTTCTTTGATTCTTATGATTCTTATGTTTCTTTGATCTTTTTATATTCAAATATCTCAACTCCAGGAGGTGTGGAGTGAACACAAGACATGTTTTATGTTAGCATTCTGAGTTGACTAGTCAGTCTGGAACACCCTGTTACCACTATTCACTCTTTGCAGAGACTAGGCCAAGTCTAGTCCCAAATGTGCATAACTTCACTCTCCTCTATGAATGGAGGATGCTACAACAACATGGTTGTCTTAAGGTGTATGGGTACCAACAAAAAAAAAAATTTATTTTGAAAAAGTTCTTTCAAATTACTCTAAAGGAAAAACTAAATCCTGAATATTCTATTCCTCCATCAAATAATGATTTTTTAAAGATAAATTCTTGGCTATAATATTTCGGATTTAAGATTGGATCTGACTGGTAGTCTGCAATGATTCTCCTACCAAATTCCCATCAAAGTAGCTGTAGATAAAACAAAAAAGAGCAACACACACACATACATACACGGAGTAAATCTACATCCAAGAATTGTAGAGGAATTTTCACTAGTAGGCCAATTTAACTGAATTGTGAAACTCAAATTGTAGTGTTGTATGCATATGTTTCCCATGGAAACCAAACAAACCAGTCAGCCTTAAAAAAAAGATAAAATATATTTCATTATTTTCCCACAGTATTTCCTTTCATTCATAAACACAAGGTTCACACTAAACAGAAGCCAGGCAACTGTGTCTTGTCTGCATAGATGACTCTTTCCGAAGAAGTCAGATTTTTGTGCTCTTAATTATTGTCATGATCATCCTACCTCCCTCTGACCTCTCTGACTTCAATATCCCTCTGTATCCTGTCCCACCCTCAGAAACAACTGGTCAATAAGAGTACATATGTGTGGAGAGTGATGGACAGATAGAATGGAGCCCCCATGGACTAGTGTCTTCAGGGACATATAGCAGTAAAAAGTTACAGGAACAGTTGGGAGCTGAACATTCTTGGAAATGACCCAACATGCACGCTGGAAATAACTTAAATATGCAGTAACTGCAAAATGTTTATATATACCATTTAAATATAGTGAACAGTATGTGACACTAAAATGAGATTTTTGATTAAAACATGATGAGAAAATTGAGCCTCAGCTCTTTCATACAACTTAGTTGAAATTATAGCTGACATCATGCCACGATTCACTCAAACCCAGGTTTCCATGATCCTAAGTTTTGTATTCCTTTTGCTGCTACTTCAGCAAGGGTGTTTAGAGACACGAGATGATCAATCACAGAATCTGGGGAAAACTAACAATATTTAAAGAGCAGTTCAAGAAAGAGTAAATAGGAATGTGAAGGAAGGAATTGTAAAAAAGAGCAGTGAATACAGTAGAGAGGCCGACGTTGATAAGAGGATCCATGCATCCTAGGCCTTTTGGAGAAGATTGTGTCAGAAACATTTCAGTGGAATTTTTGGAAAAGAAAGCATGAAAGGGCAGTGAGTTGAGAACCACTGGGAGGTCAGGAAGGGAAGACAGTGAGGACAGACTTCTCTCTTTTTTTAAACATATTTTTTATTTTAAAATTGTGGGGTATAGTTAAGGGTTAGGTATACAAACATGCATCGTTCAGGCACCCTTGTTGATAAGGGGTGTCCCTCCATCCCCAGACAGATATTGACTACCATTAAAAAGCCAGGCCAAATGGAGATAGAGAAGGATGAGAAAGCAGGCAGGAGTTGAGAGAGGCAGCTGGAAGACAAGATGAGGTGAGGCCAAAGGATGATGTGGCACTTTAGGGCAAGACACATCAAAAGCCTCACAAACCAAAAAGAAGGAAGCCAGGGTTGAGCAGTGGGTGAAGATGCAGAGGGGAAGGACCTTCCGAGACCCTTCAGTAGCCAGGAGAGAAGCCTCTAAGCATGGGCAGCAGAGATGTGGATCGACTCTGAGAGCAGAGGAAAAACACAAGGAAGACAGTCATGGGCCAGATGTGCAGCAGGCGAAGGGCAGGGAAGCAGGGTGTTTCATGCAGGACTCACGAGCTATGGGTGCAGGAAGGGGCCTGCTGGCTGACTGCAAATTTGGATAAATAGACTTCTCACACAATTCACATATAGAGTACACTTTTCAAGGAACTATAATGTATTGAACAACTAAATTATTTTTCAAAAAGTTATGCGTTTTAGATAGTTTAGAAAACACTTAAGCATATGGCCATGTTTTTTGGTATGAAAAATAAACCTTTATTGTATAAGTTTGGAAAGCAGGGCTGCCTCTGAATTGGCCCCACTTTATACTCTGAAAGTTACTTTAAAAAGCAAACCTCTGATATCCATTCGTTTATTTATCTTCTGTCTCTTTCTCATAAAAGTTGACTACAGAAGACATTTCCAGTAACTGTAATTTCAGTGGTTTCAAAGCCAGATGAATAGGAGTTTCCTGTACAGTCTCACAAGCATTACGTTTGCCCAGAAAACTGCTTAAACTTGACTTCATACTTGACTACCATACGAGGCTTCTATAATGTTTCGGTTTCCCAGTTTACTTGCAAATCTAAGACACTTGCATGAGATTCCTTCCTGCTCATTCTTATGTGAACTTCGTGATAGGATGAGCAAAAACGTAATAAGATAAAAACATATGGGCAAATTACTTGATAACTGGCAAATCATTAAAAAGTAAGAGTCGTTTCAATTCCAGTCTGTACCCCACCTCCAGTGACGGAAGTGCTTTCAGGAGTACGCGTAGGACTCAACTGTCTGACAATTCATGAACAGCCGATACCAGAGGAAAGGCCTGAGTTTGAGCAGGAGACCAAATTGAGTCTCCCTAATGAGGACATCAGGAGCCTGGCGATCTCGATTCTTTTATATCACATCTTTATAAGTTCATGTAATTCACATGAACTTATTTCCTAGGTCTTAAATACACATTTTTGGCAGTGAGCATCAATGACAGCTTTTATCGTTCCTTAAACTAGCTTGCTGATGCATATACATTGAATACATTGCACCTATGATCTAATCTCCCTCTGTTTCAGGGTGTCAGTTTTCTCTCAAAACCATAAAAGAAGCATCTGTACCTGCAATTTCAACAGGATAGATGGTAATGATTCAGCGTTTGCAGCAAAATAAATTTGGCCTCGAATCTCTGCTCTCTTCCTTGTCAAGTTAGGACACTTGCTGTAGATCTACAAGTCAGTCAAGACATTTCTAAAATGAGGGTCATACCTTCTGACACAACTACGTTGAGGATACGCAATCAAGGCATCTGCTCACTATCCAGCACAAAGTAGGCAGTAGATAAAAGGTAGCCGCCACTCAGAAGGTTCTCAACTAACGTTTTAAATTCACCATGCTGACAGATAGTTAGGAGGCTGAGCGCATTATTTGCCGGAATATCTGCAGCCCAATTCCTCCTTTCTCTCCCTCGTCCTAACACACACACACACACACACACACACACACACACACACACACAGGCATACAGGCATACACACATGGACATACACACATGCACACACTGAAGAAAAGGCACACATTATAATGGGCAGAGATACGCTTTAGTGCTGCTTCTCTTCTTAATTTGCCACATCGTTTGATTTTTTGTTTGTTTCAATTAATCCATGCTGCATTATTTTCCTTTTAGTATGTGTTTGCCAAAATTCTCCTAAAATTATCTTAGGGAAAAAGCAATGCATGGGCATTAAGGTCAAATCTATAAAGAACTCATTCACTTAAACTTAAGTCCTTCATAACAAGTTTACCAAATTTATCAAAGTATTCATATGGGTGCTCACGAGTTTACCCCTTAAAAATATAGGAGGATATAAATCCAGTGTCAGGGATCCCATCACTTCTACAGAAGCCAGAAGACACCCTGGGCTGCAGCCCCTCATGTATGCTAAGGATGCAGGGGAGTGAAAAACTGAGCACATGTGAAGTCGACCAACAAGAAGTCTTAAAAACAATCGCATTTGTTTCCAATAAAAAACATACTTATAGCCTTTTGAGAGAGAGGAGAAAATACAGTAATTTCATTTTTCATATTTGTCAGTATTTATAGAAAGCATTTCAACAGAGGATTCTCAGTTTCCATTGGGAGAGGATTTTCCCTTTATGTTCCTTTGGGCATCTTTTATGGCCTTACAATTGCTTCATATAGTTTGTGACTTTCTTTACACTAACTACAAACTCCACTTTGCCAGAAATGTGTGCCAAATAATAATGTTCACTTGTAAAAATTAAATAGAGAAACATGGTGGACACTTTGATAGCTATAAATTTTATGGAAAAAAAAAACTCATGAAGCACATTTAATTTAATCTTACAATAGCAGCTTAGTTCTTGTTTTCTCTGAATGTGGATCAAATATAAAGTTCAGACAAAAGACCGCAATGCTTATTTATCATCTGGAGGGCCAGGTGGTTTGTAATTCTTCATTTTTAATACAACTGATAAAAAATATACTATAATATATAATAAAATATTTAAAGTGTTGTTAAATGTATGTGGGAAAAAAATCTCACCATCTATCATACAATTCAAGATCTAGATTTCAAGATTTGCCTTATTCCTGAGAACACTGCATATTTCTATATAATTAATTCTATAATTATTTTAAGTAACTTTGCCCTTAAATGTCAAATATTATGTTTGGGTTAAAATGCTGGAAATAAAATGGACTTATAATTTAATAACATCCATGAAACAGGTAAAAGTAAGATACTGATTCAATTTGTTCCATAAGTCTTCACTGAGCCCTAATATATGCTGGCCTATGGGAATACAACAGCAAACACAGATCTTACAGTTTACTTGGGGAGAGGCAATAAAATAATCAGACTGCATATATACATACATATTATGGAGAAAACAAGGAGGGAGGTTAGGGAACTAAAAGTCAATATGCAAGAGTTTATACAACAAGTGAAACTTTTAAGTAAGCAGTTTTTCAGAAGTGGGAGTCACATTTAAGGTGGGCGATAAATTGCAATCCAAAGTTTGACTTTTATGGTGTCCTTTCACTCGTGCTAAGTTTGCCACCACCACCCCTTCCAACTGGCTGCCATCACTTGAAGCAGTATTAATGTCTTCATTTCTGATCTTAGGTTTCCCTCTCTGATTCAGTTTGCATTCCAGGGGAGAGACCTGTGATGGTTGGAAAGCTACAAATAACCGATGCCTGCACACATCAACGTGAGGCAGGTTGCAGAAAGTCATAGATAGTTCGGGGTTTGGCCATTAAGGGCATTTGTGGCTGACCATCATGGGGGAACAGAGGAATGTTGGAGGCAGTAGCAGCTGCTCAGAATCTCTGCCCAACTCCACATTTGGTGGCATCAAGTTCACAGCTTGGAATCACCCATGGCTGGAGGCATATTCATGCCTTGGATTTTGGTACAAAGCACAAATCAGGTTTTTTTCTCCTTGACTATCTGATTGTTCCAAATTTGCTGTGCCCCAGTAGGTGGGACATAGTGCTAATGACTACCTTAGCATTAGCAGCTGGAACGGCTCAGTTGATGAAACGAGCTTAAAATAGGAGGCTAAGAAAATCTGGTACCAATAAACCAACTATAAAGAAAAGCAGTTTACAATGAACCTAACTGGGTAGAAGCCTCAATAATCAGACTTCCAATGTATGCTAAGTTGTGCATTTTTTCCCTCCAGTACTTTCTTTTAGGAAAAAGAAATAATTGAAAATGAAACAACCTGAGAGCAGATATGCTAAAAATGTAATGCCCAGGCCATTTTCTGCACATCCAGCAAATTCTCCATCTTCTCTACACGACCAGCCTACCCTGGTGGGCAGCCCTGAAATGCTCTTGGAGCAAGAAGATGAGGGCATTATACAAATATTTTCAACATCAGGGACTTAAAAAGCCAGCTGTCAAAGAGATTTCTCAAAGACCTCAAAGTATATTTACCATTCGATCCAGCAACCCTACTGCTTGGTATCTAAGGAAAAGAGGCCATTATACGAAGACATCTGCACTCACGTTTACACAGCAGCACAATTCACAAGTACAAAGATGTGGAGTCATCCTAAATGCCTATCAATTGATCAGTGGATAATGAAAATGTGATGTATGGAATGTGGATGGAAAGAAGGATGAAAAAGTACCTATTGGGTATAACGTGCCCTAGTGGAGGTGATGTGTATACTTGAAGCCCAGACTTCTTCACCACTATACAAAGCAGCCATGTAACCTAAAACCATTTGTGTCCCTAAAGCTATTCAAATAAAGGGGAAAAAAAGCTGTCAGTTGACTAGAAAACACAATAAAACTGAACAACCTATTGAAGTAATCCTTATTTGTCCTGGGGTTTTATCATGCACAACTAAGTAGCTATGCAGTCAAACAGACACTTGGTGCCACACAACCCTTCCTCAATCTGTTTTTGTGAAAGAAAGAAACACAAATGTTTTACTAGTGGCTATTTTTCACTTAGTGGCCCCAAGGAGCAGGGAAGAGCTATGCATTTGTGATCTGGGTTACACACAGGAGAAGGAGGCAAGCCACACACTTCCTGGATGTCTTTCCTTCGCATCCTCTGTTCTCTCCGGAGACCAGTGACCGCTTTTCCAAGTATTGTTGTCTGATTCATCTTTCAAATCTCTGAGGTCAAGAATTTTCTTTTCTTTACTTTTTTTTTTTTTTTTTTTTTGCAGAGACTCTTTTGGAAGCTCAAGTTCTTGGCTCAAAAAAACCTCCACGGGGAACTCTGATTTAGACACAGAAATGTGAAATGGGTTAGAGGGGTTGCTACAGGGGGCCAGTTTCCAGGTCTACACCTCCCACCCCACCGCTGGAGAGAGGCTGATGTAAAGTAGTTCTGTGACCGCCAACCCTTTCCTTCAGTATCATGCTTTCTACTGATAAATACTGTGAACATTACATTCACACATAAGAATGTCTGACTAATCTCTTGGCACAGAGTGGAATCCCTGAGTTTTAAATTTGAATCCGTTGAAAAGCAATCAATACACACTTAACAAATGCAGCAAATATCAGACTTTTAGAAAGTCTATATATATAGAATTTTCAAATTCGAAGTATTTAATAGCATCTAAAATGAAAGATAAAGCATTCTTGGAGAAACTACAGACCTTTCCTCTCTCTATGTGGTTTCCAGCAGTCCAGCTCAAGTCAAGCCAGACCAGCGCTGTCTACAACTCTTAAGCTTCTCTGGAGCTGATAACTATAGCAGGCTCTTTTAATTCTACTTTAGACTCTATTTGCTTTAGGTCAAATTGGAGATATAAAAACTACATTTTTAGGAGGATGAAACATATACGAAGAGGGCAGGACACCAAACCCCAAAGAATTTAGACATGGATTAATGTATTTAGTCTAGGAAAGATTCAGAATTTCATAAGCATACACTTCCTTAATAACAATACCATACACTGGTATGGCGATGCCCCATTCATAAAGCAGCCTTTCAGATGTGATCTCACATGGAAGTAATAAGTGGGGGCTCACACACACGCCATTAGGTGAGAGAAGACAAAGTCTTTGGCTTTGAAACAAATATCAATGTTTCCATATTACATAAAAGTTAAAAGGGGGACTGGAGTGAAAAACAGAAGCCTTCAAATTGAAGGAGGTTCCATGGACTCTGATTCTGGGGTTACAGGGTAATATAAGAAAGCTTTTCATCAAGCTGGTCCAACAGACAATAGTTTTAACCAAGGAGAAACAGAGGCATAGCTTTTCCTGCAGAGGGGAACTGTGGAATATTCACTGCACTCATTTGCCAGTTGAGGTCTCTGTGAAATGATGTAATACCCACTCCTTGCTTCCCTTTTGAAGAGCGGGAGCCAGAGGATTTTTGTTTGTTTTTGAGACAGGGTCTCACACTGTTGCCTAGGGCTGGAGAGCAGGGGCATGATCCTGGCTCACCACCGTCTCAACTTCCCGGGCTTTACCAATCCTCCTGCCTGAGCCTTCTGAGTAGCTGGTACCACAGGCATATGCCACCATACCCATCTAATTGTTCGTCATTTTTGCAGAAACAAAGTCTCACTATGTTGCCCAGACTGGTCTCAAACCTGGGCTCAAGCAAACCTCCTGCCTTGGCCTCCCAATGTGCTGGGATTACAGGCATAAGCCACTACACCTGGCCAGAGTTTTATTTTATTTTTTTAACTTCCAGTTCTTAAGACAGTGTCTGGCAAATAAATGTTATAAATAAAATAAATTTAAGAGGTTTTCTGTAAATGAATGAATGTCATAAATATGGAACAAATGATTTAGCCATTCAAGTCCTGGGTCCTAATGCCATTACATTCTATTCCACAGGTACATATTAAATCTAGGAGATTTCTTCTGGATCCAACATTATAATAGCCAAAAGTTCCCCTTATTTATTAGCGACCTAAAGAGATTTGTGTCCACCTTCCTTAAAGCATCCATTTCTCTCCTGTTTTACTGGCCAAAATATCTCTTTCCAGGCTATAATTCAAAGGAGAGGAACATTTGGAACTCGCCTATGAAGTATTGGGAATGAAAGGTGCAGAAATACAAGTCTAGTCACGGTGTCCAAAGCTAAACATTCCCCTGTCCTATTTGTGCGAAATTTTTACAACACTTCACCTTCATCCCTGTTTAATGGTTTAATTCGGATGCATTAACGGGAAAGGAGAAAAACAAGATTCTTGGTTCATCTCAGTGCTGACTCAAAAAGATTTACAGTACTGTGCTGAGGTTTTGGCGGACTGCAGTCTCCCAGCTGCTGCTGAAAAGGTATCCACGCATCAGTCTTTATGTAAACACTCACAGCATTAACCACAGCTGCAACATAAATTAGAGCCACAGAAAATACTCTTGTTTATGTGATGAGCTAGAGTATCTCAACTCACAGCCCCTCTCAAATGGAGAGCCCAATAAAAGAAACTGGAAGAAATGAGTGAGTGAGCTGCAATGCCCACGGATAATACTAAGGCACTATGGGGCTGCATGAATGGACGTCCCACATATGCTGTCAGGATTGAAGCAATTCAGAATAATGCAGATTCCAGACCAGTGCGAATAAATTCTGAATTATTTTGACCTGATTCCAAAACACCTTTTCCTGTATCTTCAAGTAAGATTGAAATGTTTGAACAAAAGATGGAAAAGCTCTTATCAGTTGCTTACTGTAAACAATAGTTTTACATTTTAGAAGTTGTATGTGAGGGCCATTCTAAATAAGCAATGGGTAGAAAATTGGACCCACAGTCTTGGAGGGGCTGGGAAGGTCACTGGCAAGATTGCAAGAGAAGTCTCCCCCACATTCTTGAGCCCCATTTGCTGCCAGTCCTTGGGAAAGATGCTGCAATCCTCTCCCATAATTTAATTTTATTTTAAAATAACATTTTATATGTATTTTTTCTTTTGGCATAAACATTTTGTGCAACAAAAGAGTCTTCTATAGAGTTTAATAGAGTTTGACACAGTGGGGCAGATAGGTGGGATATTAGAGTACAGAGGTTTAACCTGAGTGAGCTCTTGAGTTAATAAAAGTAGAAATGACTTTTTAGCTTGTGGGAGAGCACTATTATTTATTGATCCCTCTTTATGTTGCCATGGATACAACATATACTATCTGATTACTTTATGAGGTTCTCAGTATACTTAAAAGATAATAAAATAACTCTAAAATACCTTGTCAAAAGCAAATATGTAGGAAGTTACTAAAATCAATATTTTTAAAAATTATGTTTTAAAGGGCAATTGTGTCTTAAATTCAGAGAAAGAGGTCTTGGATGTCTCTACAGGTAACCTCCTATTGTTTGCCTAACAGCACCAGTATGATCTGGAGATGCTTCCGTTAATTATTCTTAGCCCTTTCAGTTTGAGATAAAGACATATTTTAAATAGTAGGATTTTACATTTACTATACAGACTGCAGTTATAAAATTAGGAATTCTGTCATACAATTTTATTAAGTATGAGGTGCTCATGATTTGGTAGGATCTGAGGTATGGATCTCTGTTGAGTTACAATTTTTCTTACTCTCTCTCATCTCTATTTATATGTCATCTAGCTATTTCATATTTAATATTTTTAAAGAATCATCCTAATTACATAAGTATTATATATCCATTTAAGTCACGAGCAATCCTATCATATAGAAATTAACCATAATTTATATGTTCTTATATATCCTTCAGGACTTCTCTCTCTCTCTCTGTGTGTGTGTGTGTGTGTGTGTGTGTGTGTGTGTGTGTGTGTCTAGTGCAAGAGTGAGAGAGAGATTGTTATATAAGACGTATCTTCTAAATTCATGGGGCAAAATATGTCAGGTCAACTCACATTCTTAAAAGGCCCAATTTTTAATGCACACCAACCTGCATGAGTATACCTTAATTTCATTAGCTAGGGTTGAGCACTTGGTATGTTTTCATCTTTTTTGTTCTTATTGTTCTAATTGTGAATAATGTTGTGAGTGTATCCACCCTTTTGCACATCCTTAGATATCTGAGTATATCCTTAGATCAATACATAGTGAGAGTATGGATATGTCTATGACCTTTAACATTTATAATTTAAAATGTCCCCTGAAAATGACATTCACTTAGAAGTTGAACCGTATGAAATCGGTGATAGCTGACCATTTTTCCCTACAAAAACAACAACTTCATATGACTTAATATACTATAAGTACAACACTTTCTTGAGAGTCTAAATAACCCCATATCATCACCATATCATCACCATATCATCACATAGTCATTGGTTCATTCACCTGTTTGGAAAATACGTGTTGAGCAGGTCACATAAGCTAAGCAGCATACCAGGCTCTGTGTGTACGTGAGTGAGCAAACCTCCATGGCCAGGACACCAGTCCAGAGCAAAAGAGGCTCAAGAAAGACAAGCAGTCAAGTGATTGAAAACTATAATAGCTTTAGGAAGTGAAAGGAAAGGAAAGAAAACTCTAAGTTGGGACAAGAATCAGGGAAGGGGCATTTAAGCACAACAGACAGAGTAGAGGAAAGACTTTTCAGGTCAAGGAAACTGGAGGGTAAAGACCTTGGAGGCAGAGAAGGCTACTAATACATTTGAGAAGTCACTGGAAAAAAAAGATCAGAATGGCTGAAAAATTGTAATCAGGGGACAAACTTGCAAAGTTGGAGATTGGAGTCAGGCAATTAACTTTTTACAAATTTATTAATTTTGTAGGTTAAAAATGATATCTAATATTTCCTTTAACTTACATTCCTTTCATCTTAATAAGTGAACAAACTTTTTTTATATCACATTGGCCATTTAAAATTCTTTTAAATTTCCTATTTTTTCTTTTCTCCATTTTTCTATTGAAGTACCTTTTTGCTTCTTCATTTCTAAGATTATATATTAAGAAAATGAATAATTTTCCAATGATTTTGCAATGTTTTTTCAATTTGGTGCTTGCTATTTGCCTTTCAACAGTTAAGTGCACATCTCTTATGAAAGTTTCCGTGTTGGACGCTATAGGGATCCCCACTCTCATGGAAACAAAGTATATCAGATATGTTATTTTTCATTTATTTGAGGTGACAGGCTTGTACCTTCTGTATGTCATCTAGTACACTTGTTGGAAGAATGTAAGAACCCTGCACACAACGATTACTTGTCATGCAGACATGTCATGGAAAGAATCCTTTCGTGGGTTCTAAAGAAGGGACAGTAGTGATTTGGGTGAACCGATGGCACGATGCAACTATCTTTCAATGTTTGAAACAATGTCAGCTACTAAAATCATTCGTGACTTCATTAGCTGTTCTATGCCACCCACAAGGTTCCATTAAGGTGTTTTCCTCAGAACAAGGGGAGTGCTCCTTCAAAACTTGTCATGTTCTAAGGACTGTGGTGGTGCTGACTACAGTAACTTTCCCAGCACATGAGTGAGGAAGGGCAGGTACTGTTAAGCCCCATCAAAGAAGGAGAGTAAGCTCCTCGCAGGGGATCCTTCAGGGAGCAGACTCAGGCCAGGTATCAGGCTCCAGGACTGTAGCTCTCGAGAGTGGACTCACAGTCCATGGACACTCAGGGAGAGTGTTCTTCAGTGGAAAGGCGTGAAAAAGGACTTTTGTGATCCCACTCCCACCACAAATCAGGCAGATGCCCCATTTAATTCCTACTTTTAAGTTACAAAGAACATTTGTAATGAATTCTAGCTGATCTCAGTGAGTAACCAGAGTCTTATATAATGAAGTACTAGGCACTTCACTGTATAAGTTGTGTGTGTGTATGTGTGTGTGTGTGCGTGTGTGTGTGTGTTGGTGGTGGTAGGCCCGCTGGACATAGCAAAGAGCACCTAAATCTACACAATCATAACAAATGGCTTCATTTAATGTTCAACTCTTCATTTCTCTTGAGACCTAATTTAATAGAAAAATATCATCCTCTGT
>CAUYQG010040923.1:0-23136 GCA_963574415.1 Tarsius wallacei | reverse complement strand
GCCACTCCCGGCCACCGCAGCCTCGACCTGCTGGGCTCCGGCGATCCTTCCGCCTCAGCCTTCCAAGTAGCTGGAACTAGGGGCGCTACCACGCCTGGCTAATTTTTGACTTATTGTAGAGATGCGGTCTCGCCAAGTTGCCCAGGCGGGTCTCGAACCCGCGGGCTCAGGCAGTCCACTCGCCTCAGCCTCTCAAAGCGCGGGATTACAGGCTGAGCCACTGAGCCCAGCTTAATTCTTTCTAACAGTTCTTTTTTTATTAGGTGAAAGAATAAATCTTTTTGGTTTTATTGAGGCACTCTGGGAAATCTCAAAGATAGTTTAGTGTATTTAGTGTATTGTGAAAGTTTTATTTTTTTTCTATATTTCGGTTCTGGTTGGGGAATGCAAATAGAGAGTTGTCAAGAGGATATTTGGGTTTTGATTAAGATAGAACCTGGGTAGCCAGGCATGGTAGTGCGCGCCTGTAGTTCCAGCTACTTGGAAGGCTTAGTGGAAGGATCGCCAGAGCCCAGCAGGTCGAGGCTGCGGTGGCCGGGAGGGTGCCACTGCACTCCAGTCTGGGCGACAGAGTGAGACTTCAACTCAAAAAAAAAAAACAAAAAAAAGATAGAATCTGGGTGTCTGAGAAAAAGTCTTTAGTTACTCATTTAAAGTAACAATAAAAATGCACATAGAAAATATCACTGTGGCTGTTTTATAAGAGAGTTTTTTAATCATTTTTTTCTTTAGGTGATCAAGGACATAAGTCAACATAAAGCACAAACAATTATTCTGGTAAGACACAGAATTTCTCCTATTTAGGCATATTACATGGAAGATATAGAATGGTCTTTTATATTAAAGATGGAGGAATTAATTAGTACCCTAAAAAGTAAACCCCTCAACATTAAATGAAATTTTCTGAAATGTAAAATTCTGCATAGCTTCTTTTCAGAGCTAGCTGTTAACATATCAAGGCAAATAGAATTCACTTTCCAGATTAGGTTCTTCATTATTGACTTTTATATTCTTGAACAGACATTTTACTTTAGGCTAGTAGTTCTCTCTGAGGGAGATCTGTGATGTTAAAACTATTTTCATAGCAATACTTAGATTTGTATTAATATGCAGCGCATTAATCATTGCTGTCTTCAAATGAGCCAATAAATAAGCATTTAAAAATATATCTCGGTCTTAATTTCCAACATAGTAAACATAAATAGGTATAATCCACATAAAGTAAAAGCTCTTTTGAAGAGTTCAGCAAGTCCTAGAATTGTAAAAAGGTCAGGAGACCAAGAAGCCCAATGATCCCTGCTATTTATGACAATACTACTCCTTTTCCCTGGAAAATTAACGCACATATCCAGTTGTACTTCTCTGTCTGTGCTGCTCCTGGTATAGTCTTAAACACTCATACTAATTGTAACTTTTAGCCAAAGTAACTAATTTATATTTTACAAAGAAAAGTTGGAGGTTGATCATTGAGACCTGTATGAATACCAGCATTTTAGCAGACTAGCGGGGCTCATGAGCACACACAACACAACTTGTTACAGTCACCCATGCCTTTTTTCACCTTCTAAAAGTGGCAGAAATTGACACTTTTATTAATATAACCCAAAATTTAGCTCATCAATAGCATAAAAAATAAGAAACAAAAATATATGCTTAAAACGATGCAGAGTAATCAGTGTTTCAGTAATTTATCTTACTTAGAAATTGTCAGGTATCCAATAATTATTTAACTCCAATTAATATCAATTCAAGGTTTTAGGTTACTTGAAGATCTTGGAAATTATGTTCACCTTGCCGTAGTTATTTCCATGGTGCTGTTTCTGACATGGCAGCTTCTTCCCCAGAGTGAGTGAGAAGACAGGAGGGAGACACAGATTCTTTTGGAGTTAGAAAGTTGTGAGAGAGGAAAAAGAAAATTTTGAACATAAAATAACTTGAAAGAAGAATAAACAGTTTAAAGAGTTCTCTGTTAAAGTCATGATATTTGGACACTCACAGACTTAACATGAACCCAGAATTGCTTAGTAAATCTACTGAGAAAATTTCTATTCTAGAAACATTATATGTAATTCATTGATAGGAGGTATGCAAAATGAAAGACTCATATCAGTATTGACAGAAACGTTTTTTTCATTCTTAAAGGTAACTGCTTTGCTCAGCTTAAAGTGCCATATTAGAATCAACTATTTCAAAGAAAGAGTTTAAAATACCTAGTTAGGATCACAAAATAAAATATTTGAAAGTCTTACTTCTAGTGCTGTGATTTTGCTAGTATCTAGATGAATCTAGATACTTGGTGATTTCTGGTTTTTGTTTTATTTTGTGGGTTTGGCCACCCCTAGTAGAAGTGGAATTAAATTTTTAGGAAACTTACAAGTAAAATTAAAAATCTGGGTGAAGTGCCTCACGCCAGTAATCCCCATACTTTGGGAGGCTGAGACAGGAGGATCCCTTGAGGTCAGAAATTTGAGACCATCCTGAGCAATGTAGTATGATACAGTTTGTACAAAAAGTTAAAAAAAAAAAAAAAGCTGGGTATGATGGCAAGTGCCTGTAGTCCCAGGAGGATGAGAGCTAAGGTGGAAGAATTGCTTGAGCCCAGGAGGTCGAGGCTACAGTGAGCCATGATTGTGCCACTGCATTCCAGCCTGGGCAACAAAGCAAGACCCTGTCTCTAAAAATGAAATAAAATAAAATTTAAATACTCCATGAAAATAAGGAAAAAAATATTGGAATGACAAGATCTTCCCTCTGAGTATCTTTAAGATTATATGAATTGCACCATCCTTTTATATTTTAGATTATTTTCTTAAAATTAAATTACTGTATATGCCATTCAGTACATGGGCTCTCCCCATTTACCTGTTATCTTAGTATTTGCTTCTGTTTTCCTGATCCTACCTCTGTTGCCATAGAAACAGAAGTGGACTAGAGAACTGGCAAGACAGCTAGCAACTGAAATTAATGAGCTAACTCTTCACCTGCAGTTACCATGTCCCATTCAACTCCTGTTTTAATGGAACTAAGCAAGCAATGTAAGGCCTGTTGACCAGGAGAAAAAAGCCTAGAACTTTTCATTTGCTTCAGAGTTGTTCATTTGATTAGAAAGCTATTAGGAAAGAGGTTTTCTAATAGTTGGAAAAAAGCTTTTGATTTCTATGAATGGTAAGACTGCTATCTGTTCCTTATTGTTGTACTTTTAAATGTTTATAATGTGTATTTTATTCAAAGGTGTTAAAATAACATTTTTTTTTAGGGAATGAGATTTGATATGTCAGCCCACTGTGGACAAAATGTTTTCACACGTATTATTTAAGTGTGCCTTGAAAAATAGACATAGATCATATACTCTGAGAATAATACATTAAAGAACTATTAAATGTAAGCAGATTTAGTGTTTTGTGTTTGTAAAGTTAAGAAATAAATCTTTAAAAATAAACATTTTGAGGCCTTTTTAAAGTGCTTTCTTGCATTTTTAAATTTTCCTCTTCAAATGTTGATAAATCTTATAAAGACGAGATTATGAGTGAAAGAACTATTAAAGATTGCAAGTCCTTTACTTCGTTCCATTCTCCCCTCCCCATTTTTGCAATTAAGAAATATCATACTTTCTTGGAATTATTTTGTGCTAGGACCCTGAATTAAAGCTCCTTTCCTCTGGTTGTAGCCTTTAAAATTCTTAATTCCTAGGCTAGGAATGGTGGCTTATACCTGTAATCCCAGCACTTTGGGAGGTAGAGGCAAGAGGATTGCCTGAGTCCAGGGGTTTGAGACCAGCCTGGGCAACTTGGCAAAACCTCATCTCTACAATAAATAAATAAATTAACCAGACATGGTGGCACGCCTGGTTACTTGGGAGGCTGAGTCGGAAGGTTCACCTGAGCCCAGTGGGTTGAGTCTGCAGTGGCCGTGAGCGTGCCACTGTACTCCAGCATGGGCGTCAGACAGAGTGAGACTCAAAAATAAATAAATAAAATACAATTCTTAATTCCTATATTCAGTCTGTTATCAAAGAGACATTGTTTTTGTCTGCTTATTTAGTTTTTTTTGAAGAGCTTTGAGTAGGTTTTCCTTTGAGTAGGTGATTAACAGTATCTACTTCTTGCTGGATGTCTTTCAGCATTATCTTTAAATCTAGTTTACTTTAAGGTTTGGGAAATTCTTCTTAGATTACATTATTTTTAGAGTCCCATCTTCTATAATGATGGTCTTTGAACTATTTTGATTATGCTTTCTTGTTGGTAAAAATGTATTGGATCATAGATCTTTATTATATTTGTTGAAGAATTATATAAATTTACTAATATTCTAGTGTTTGATGTGGGATATACATTATAATAATAAATATAAGTGAAAACAGGATGAGATAAAGATGATATAAATAGTATCTTAAGATATTTTGCTAATTGTGAAGGCTTTATATTCTTCTTAGACAATTTCTCAAAGTGTATTAGAAACTTAAGGTGATTATTATTAGTAATAGATTCCATAATTCACATATTTTCTTCCTAAATTTGTTATTTTTGGGGAGTAAGATCATTACTATTCAGTACATTCCTCCTTAAAAAGGAATCTTCTTGAAGCCCCTCATATTTAGGAAGATTGGTTTAAAATAGTTAATATAATTGATAAATCTACTTTACTGTTAACCAGTAAATTGTAGCTCTGGACAATATGCTGACTAAATGAGTAAGGATACTATTGTGAGCTCCTCTACAGTGTGGAATTCACCCAGGGAGCTTGGGTGATGCATAAAGTGCCGAACATTCAACGCCTTGGGTATCAACAGTCTCAATCCATGTATTAATATTAGTGTTAATAGTAAACAAAATGTTCTCTTTCTCTTAATAAAAATTGGACTCTTGGCCGGGTGCAGTGGCTAATGCCTGTAATCCCAGCACTTTGGAAGACTGAGGTGAGGGAAATGCCTGAGCCTACGGGTTCGAGAACAGCCTGGGCAACTTGGCAATTTGGTGAGACCTCATTTCTACAATAAATCAAAAAATTAGCCAGGCATGGTAGTGCGTGCCTGTAGTTCTGGCTACTTGGAAGGCTGAGGTGGAAGGATCACCTGAGCCTGGCAGATCGATGCTGGGGTGGCCGTGAGTGGGCCACTGCACACCAGTGTGGGTGACAGAGTGAGACTCCAACTCAAAAAAAAAGAATCGAACTCTTTATGATTATTTCTCATACTTAAAAAGACCACCTTGAATATCCCACTTTCGAAGAAATTGTTTTGTTCGATTCTGGCATCTACATGTAGACTCTAGAGTCTCTTCCTAGTATTTGAAGAAATAATTACATATTACAATTTTTGTTTTACTTATATTTTAATTGTTTATGTTTGTTTTGTTTGTTTGTTTTTGAGTAGGAGTCTCACTCTGTCACCCAGGCTGGAGTGCAGAGGCACTCTCACGGCCAGTGCAGCCTTGACCTGCTGTGCTCAGGTAATCCTTCTGCCTCAGCCTTCGTAGTATCTGGAACCACAGGCATGCATCACCATGCCTGGCTAATTTTTTTTATTTATTGTGCAGACGAGGTCTTGCCAAGTTGCCCAGGCTAGTCTCAAACCCCTGAACTTAGGCAATCCTCTCACCTCTGCCTCCCAAAGCTTTGGAATTACAGGTGTGAGCCACCATGCCTGACTAATTGTTTAGTTTATATATGCTTGGCAATGATTCTTTATGGAGTATGTGATTTATTTGTAAGGTTGAACAAAGCCACAAAACTAAGCAGTGGCTCTCATCTCATGGGTGATCATTTACCTAGGCAATATTTTCAAATGTGTAGTATATTTTGATTTGTTACAGTGACTGAAGGGAGCTTTGAGAGCCCAGGGCCAACAATGACAAATATCTACAAGGTTTGGTAGCCTCTTCTCAATGAAGAATTGTCCTGTCCAAGATACTGGTAGCACCTGTGAACCACCAGACTAAGGTCATATTTTGGGGTTGTTTGCTACTATGATTTACCATTGATTCATAAGTATATCTAATATATTTTTATGTTGTAGATTAAAATAGAGCTCATTAAATATGTTTATATAATGGTAAGGTATTGTTGTAAAGACATTTTCTTTTCATTTGTCAGGCTTCTTTTTTTTGGCTGATGTTATGTTGAATACAATTCATTGAAACATTGAGCAACTACTATTGGTAATTCATTTTGCTAGGTGCTGAGACTACAGAGGTGAATAACATAGTTACTCTTCCTTCTGTTTACAGACTAGTAGGGTAAAACAGTTAATGAAACAACTGCTGTATGGTATAAGTACAGTGTAAGAATTAGATTTAATATAAAGAGGTAGCTTTGAGAAAGGGGTAAGACTTTAGGGAGAAAGTCATCAGATTGTTAGATTCTTTAAGGTCAAGGGCTGTATCTTAAGAGTTACATATTTATAACATATAGCACTGGGTCTCAAACTTGGTAATAGCCTCAATAAATATTAGTTGATTTAAAAAGTTGATATTTTAGTACTTTTTTTTTTTGAGTTGGAGTCTCACACTGTCACCCAGACTGGAGTGCAGTGGCCGCTCCCGGCCACTGCAGCCTCGACCTGCTGGGCTCTGGCGATCCTTCCGCCTCAGCCTTCCAAGTAGCTAGAACAGGAGCATGCTACCACACCCGGCTTATTTTTTTGATTTATTGTAGAGATGAGGTCTCGCCAAGTTGCCCAGGCGGGTCTCGAACCCGCGGACTCAGGCAGTCCACTCACCTCAGCCTCTCAAAGCGTGGGATTACAGGCTGAGCCACCGAGCCCGGCAAGTACATTTTTTGATGAGTGAATTTAGGTGTGCCTAGGTATGTCTTTTCCCACTTTGCTTGAGTAGGAAAGGACAGACAGGCTTAAAGTTCAGGTATTGTAGGGAATAATGTTGACAGATGAGGTTTAGATAGACAGTGAAGAAGCTTGCAGGTGACAAGCTATCTTTTTTTATTTTTTTACATTAAGTTGTTAGAAAGGGGGAGAGACGTGATTAGATTTAGGTTTTAAAAAGGCATCTGTGAACATTTATCCTAATACCATAAGAAAGGAATTGGCAGTAGTGGGACACTGCCATGGGGGGGGGGGCACGTAACATAAATAAGGGTACCCACACTTTACCTGTATGATGACCACATATGTATCTAATCGTCATTTGTACCCCACATTTTTAAAATTAAAAAAAGGCATCTGTTGACATTGTATAGGATGTAATTACACCTACTACATGTTGATATTGAGGGAGGAGAGAGATGTTATTTCTTAGTAGTGGAATTCAGACTTATGATCAAAATGTTAATGTAAAAATCTAAATTTTGGCCTTTATACATTAATTTATGTTATTTCAGTTCTAGAGTTTATGTTTTACAAGCCTAATTATATTCTTTATTGAATAATTTTAATTTTTTTGGTACATTTTTAGTTATTCTTTAAGGATATCTAATTAAGATTTTTAATGTTCAAAATAAATATTTCGTTTATACCACTAATGTTTAGACAGTGCAGGAGAAATAATTAGTGGTGTTGCTTAACTTATTGTTATTATTATTTTTTGAGTCAGAGTCTTACTCTGTTGCCCAGGCTAGAGTGCAGTCATACACTCAAAACTGCCACACTCTACCTTCTGGGCTCAGGCTATCCTTCCGAATCAGCCTCCAAGTGGTTGGAACCACAGGTGTGTGCCACCACGCCCAGCAAATTTTTTGATTTATTCTAAAGGCAAGGTCTTACTAAGTTTCCCAGGCTGGTCTCAAATCCCTGGGTTCAGGCAATCCTCTCACCTTTGCTTCCCAAATAATTTTTTTCCCCATTAAATATGTAAGCCTGAAGTAGATAAACTGGTTCGACTGAATATTAGTTTATAACTACCTTGAAGGTAGTTTGGTAGCAAGCTTAGTAATAATTTGCAAGAAAAATTTCTGAATTTTGGAATTAGGTGATTTGATTATTTCTAACTACAAAAAAGTCAAAACGGGTATGGGGCAAAAAAATCAAAACAAATGCAAAAAGCATACTATTGATGCATTAAAAAAATGCAATAAAACATAAAACTATATGGTCACAGTATAAAAGACGTCTTCAAGGGTTAAGTAATAACTTTTAGTCTTGGGATTCTCTCAAATCCTTTTCTGCTGTACCAGATGTAAAATTCGAATCATAATATAATTATTTCAAAATATAGATTATCAATAAATTAACAGTTAAATAGTGATTGGTTTTAAAGTTTAGTGTAGAATGTTAAAACTGAAATTGTGAAATAATTAGTGTAAAAGCAATAATCTGCATTTTTAGCACATATAAAATTGACATCAATACATTCAAATTCTGAGGATTAAATCTGCCTTACTGTTGCTTAACAAGTTTCTGAGTTAGTAATATAAAGGTGACTTTTGCCAAAAACACGGCAAAAGTAGGCATGTAATGAAACAAGTCATTTATTTAAGCCAATAATGTTGAAAAGAGTTTAAAGTAAACATTCAGGCAGCAAGCAGGTCACAGCCGACAAGCCTTCTAATGGGAGAGGAAACTGAAAAACTTGAAAGCAGTCTGGTTGGTGCCATTTAGCATAGGGACAAAGTCCTAGTCATTTTATGAGGGCATTGCTATATTATACCTGTAAAACAAATACTGTAAAACAAACAAAACATATTTCTTAATATCTAACTGATTTTATTTGATGATTCTAAGTATCAGAAAATTGACTCTTATTTAGGGAAGAAGAGGATATATGTTAATCATTTCATTTAGAGTATTTCTAGTATGGATACTTAAAAGATTTTTAAATGGCTTCTAACTATTTAAAAAATTTACAACAGATGTTTTATGCAGTGCATCTGGAGCTGATAGCTAGCTGTTCATTTAATCAAAAAGATAAAAATGGGAAGTCATTAAAAAAGATACATATGCATATCAGTGTAAACATTTAATACAACTTTCACATTCATCATATTTTTTTATGTGTTTATTGGGAGCCAGTCAATATTTTCTCTTTGAGAATGGATTCTCTAAGTGCAAATCATTGTGTTTCTTGCATGTATACCTCAAAAATAAAAGTTTCTTTTAAGTGGAGCAAGAATTTAGACACAAAACTTCTAGATTCAGAGTCCTTGGACATTTTTATGATGTCTTCTGCCAGTATTTCACATTTATCTTACTGTCATCTAATTTAACAGTAACTAACGAAAACCTGCTTTTATCAAGTTTTTCAAATGAATTTAATTTTCAGGAAAATAACCTTTCTTTTTTGCACTCTTTTCATTGGCTTATGTAATAGTTAAATTATATAATTGCAATATCAAATATTAATAGCCTTAATAGATTTAGAACAAGCATGAATTTATAGGCATGCAAATAAAGTAGGGGGAACAAAATAGGGGAAAAAATGTGTCATTGCCATTAAGATTTTTGCCCTCACACTTTCTTGTTTTATTGTCTAGACATTTCCACACCCATCATCCAGCCAAATCATCTGTGAGAGTGATCTTAAAGGGATCTGCTGGGAGATCTGTCCTGGATAGACTCACCTCCCTCATATCCTAGTCTGATGCTTTTAATTGGGTGGATATAATCCCTTTTGTTTTTCTGTGATCCCTTCATATTACTCACATTTCTTCCTCCTGCATCATCATTTTCACCCCAAGTTATTGCTATTAATATACCAGGGAAAAGCATTTTCTCTTGATTTCTTTGTTCCCCTCACTACCGCAGCAATTCTTTGCTTTCCACTCTACACTTATATTTGCCACCTCTAATTCCTCTTACCCTTCTTTTTTGATTCTACTTCACTCATACTTCTATTTTATATCAACTCTACTGAAACCGTTTTTGTCCGTGTCCCTGGTTGACCTCCGTGTTTTTAATTCAGTGATTAGTTTTCAGTTCTCATTTTTCTTAATGAAACTAGCAGCATTTGACACAATTTATCAATCTATCTTCCTTAAAGCATTCTTTTTCCTTTGGCTTCCAGAATTTTGTATTTTGTTTTTCCTCTTACTTTTCTGGTTTTCCTTTCTTTGCTGGGCTCTCTTTATTTCTCTATGTTTGCCTCAGGTCTCGGTCCTTGGAGAGCTTCTGTCCTTTTTACCATAATCACTCCCTTAGTGAAAAAAAATTTAGTCCCCTTAGTTTAGATAGCATATGAATGCTAATGACTCCCAACTTTTCTTAATTATTTTATTTACTTATTATTATTGTTATCTTGAGTCAGTGTCTCACTCTGTCGCCTAGGCTGGAGCGCAGTGACATGCTCACAGCCACCGCAGCCTGGACCTGCTGGGCTCAGGCAATTCTTCCACCTCAGTATTCCAAGTAACTGGAACCACAGGCGTGTACCACCATGCCCAGCTAATTTTTTTTTTAAAAGCAGGATTTATTGAGAGGACAGAAAAGCTCCCACAGTGGGAGGGGAGCCAAGGAGGTTGCCCCCAGCTAATTTTAAAAATTTTGTACAGATTAGGTCTCGCCACATTGCCCAGGCTGGTCTTGAACCCCTGGGTTTAGACAGTCCTCTTGCCTCCACCTCCCAAAGTGCTGGGATTACAGGCGTGAGCCACCGCGCCTGGCCTTAATTATTTTTTTAAAGGAAGACATTTATAAGCCTGGTTTTTTGTTTGTTTGTTTTTGTTTTGTTTTGTTTGGTTTGGTTGTGGTCTCACGCTTTTGCTCAGACTGGAGTGCATGAGCACAGCTCACCACAGCCTCAACCTCCTGGGTTCAGGTGATCCTTCCTCTTTCCTCCTCAGCCTCCTGAGTGGCTGAAACTACAGATGCATGCTACCATACCACACCCAGCTAAGTTTTTTGATTTTTTTTTTCTTTTTTGTAAGATGAAATCTTACTATGTTGCCTAGACTGGTCTCAAACTCCTGGGCTCAAGCAATCCTCCTGCATTGGCCTCCCAAACTGTTGGGATTACAGGCATGAACCTCTGTATTTTTTCCCCTGAATTCAGATTTTCATAGCCAGCTGCCTTCTTGATGTCCCTGCCTGCACACCTGCTAGTCATCTCAAGTTTAACATGTTCGGTGTCAAATTTTTTACTTTACTCCTCTAACCCTATCCCTTTCACAGTCTTCCCCATCTTAGTAAGTGGTGGCAACTCATTCTTATTACTCATACCAAGAAAGTACCATTCTTAACTCCTCTTTCTCATGTTCTTGACGCTTCCATATCTTGACTCCTCTCATATCCTACTTGTAATCCATTAGCAAATTGTGTTGATTCTCCTTCCCAAATATATTCAGATTCTCACCCCATTTTATCACCTCCACTGCTCCATAGCCCAGATATTTGCAGTAGCCTTCTAAATGGTCTTCTGCTCTTACTCCCAAAAGTCTATTCTTAATAGAGCAACCAAAGTGATCTTCTTAAAACCTAAATCAGATTACATCCTTCCAATACTGAAAGCCCTGCTGACTTAAGAGTCTTTACAGTAACCTACAAGACCCTGCATGATCTTTCTTACAGCCCTACAACCTCTCACATCATTTCTTAGTACGGCTTCTCTCATTTACTCTGGGCCAGCTACACTAGCCTCCTTACTGTTTTTGTGCATATATCCAGCACACTTTTGCCTTAAGGCATTTGCATTTGCTATTTCTTCAAATAACCGTATGACTTGTTCTTACTATTTTCAAACCATTAGTAAAAATTACAAATCCTCCACTCTTTAACTCCTTGTTTCTTTTTCTGCTTTATTTTTTTCCATGGCACTTACAACCTTCAAATATGATATATATGTTTCTTATTTATATTTTTATTGACTGTATCCTCCCATGAGGAAGGCAGTAATTTTTTCTTCTTTTTGTTCACCAATGAATAACATCTTGACAGCATCTGACACACAGTAGAATACATTTCTTATGGAATAAATGAATGCCATTGTACTATAATAGATTTACTTATCTTTATCCCACTTGACTCTAAACTTTCTATTTATTTATTTATTTATTTAATAGAGTTGTGAGGTACAAGTGAGGATTTACTACAGAAGTAGGCTGCATGTAGATGAAGTTTGAGCTTCTAGGTGGTCCTCACTCCCCGACTGTAAGCTTTTTGACGGGCAAGTGTTATGACTTCTTGGGATGTGTTTCTTCATCGTTCGGCACACATGGTTTGCTTATGTTTGTTCAGTTTATAAAGTAATACATTTTATATTTTACACAGGTAAAATCAACACAGTTACACATTGGAACTATTTTCACACGTATTTGTAAGTATTTTTTTGTTGCTGCATATTCTATGTAATTATACATATTATTTCTTGTTGAATTAACTTTAAAAATACTTAAGAAACTTTTATAAACCAGTTTATAAGATAGGTAACACTGAAAAACTCTTTTGAGTTGATTGATTATTAAGAGCGTTTAAACTTTTCCAGCCTATATTTTTATAGGTAAAGCCTCAATATCTTAAGAAATCTTTAATTCAGTAACCTGGAGATAGATTCTGTTAGAAAAAACGCATTAACTTTCATATTTATGAATGAACCAATATATTTCTGTTGTGAAAAGATTTACTTTAAATAATGTGAACCTCCCCAGTGCGTTTATAATTCTTTCTTGGCTATTTGTATTACGAAAAGATACATTCTTCTTTAAGCATTTTTTAAAAAAGATTATTTATTTATTTTAAAGATGTGGGGTACAATTCAGGAGTAGGCGTACAAATGGTCATTGTACAGGTAAAATCTGGACCTGAGTTTGGTCCCCACTTCGCCTGGTTTGAGATCATCAGGTACTCTTACTGAAGTGTGCCCCCCGCCCCCCAGCAGTGTCCTGCTACTGCCAGTCCCTAAAAACATATTTTCTTATTGGAGAAACTAAAATGTATTAGTTCATAAAGTAAATGTATTCCCCTTGACCTCAACAATTGCTGTGTAACAAATTACTTTAAAAGGTTTGCTATGAGGCTAAAATAATGCTTTTTTAAGTGTTTTTAATTTTTAGCATTCTCTGCATAAATTGTAGGTAGTGGTGAGTCTCAAAAACACTAGAAACTTTTCAGTGTCTCTCTTAGCTGTATCTTTCATGTTCCTGCTCTAAGTGAGGGAGTGCATATTTAAGACACCACTGCATTCTGGTATGAGCATGGCTTCATTTTTCAGGTCATGCCAAATTGTGTTTAAGGCAATCTTGCAGGTAGTTTATTTCCCAGCATGGATAATAACTTAGGCCAGGAATTTAGTAAGCGATGTTGATTTCCTTAATTGTAATAAATGGGGAAGGAAGGGTATTCTAAAGCAAGGGTCCTCAACCCCCAGGCCTGTTAGGAACCAGGCCATACAGCAGGAGGTGAGCAGCAGTTGAGTGAGAGAAGCTTCATCTGTTTTTATAGCCACTCCCCATCACTAGCATTACTACCTGAGCTCTGCCTTCTGTCAGATTAGCAGCAGCATTAGATTCTTACAGAAGTGTGAACCCTGTTGAGAGCTGTGCATGTGAGGGATCTCATTTTTGCGCTCCTTAAGAAAATCTTATGCCTGATGATCTGGTGGAGCTGAGCCTGTGATGTTAGCAATGGGAAGTGGCTGTAAATACAGGTTAACAATAGCAGTGAGGTTTGACTGCACAGAGATCATAATAAATTGTTTGCAGACTCATATAGAAACACTATCAGTGAGGGGCAAGTGACTTGATATACTTCATTTGTATAGCTGCATCTGGTGGCAACTTTAAGTCAGAGTCAACACTTACTTTAGTCTGCTTGTGGCCTGCCCATTATTTCGTTTACCACTTCCATCCATGCCCCCTTTTTTTAATGGTGAGTTGTATAATTATTTCATTATATATTGCAATGTAATAATAATGGAAATAAAGTGCACAATAAATGTCAAGTGCTTTGATCATCCCAAAACCATTCCCCTTTCTCCTCAGTCTTTGGAAAAATTGTCACCCTTGAAACCGGTCCCTGATGTCAAAAAGGTTGGGGACCACTGTCTAAAGGAAGAAAAAAATGGAACTAGTAGTTTTCTGGGCAAATTTGCAAGGCTGGTTTAAAGAGCACAAGGAGATAAAGTTATGAAAGGGCTGAACTATTATAATTGTGACAAGTATGTAGTTAAACCAATAGATTTGTATAGTCAGGGTTTCTTCATGTAATGTATTAATTACAACAGAAACACAACCAAGTATCAAGTATTTCTCTGCCTCTTGCCAGGAAAAAAAAATCACGGTTGACTTAACTTTGCTGTCAAAGAAATTGGCATTTCCTGTTTTGGGTGCTATTGCCAAATGTTCTGATGCTTAGAGATGGGATGCACAACTTCAACCACCGATTTATCAGTGCAGTGTCTGTGTATTTCAGTTGTCACTAAGTTAAGCACTGAGCCACCTGGGATTAGTTCAGTCATTTAAAAAAGTATATTTAATGTCAGTAGTTCTGCTTTATTAAAGTGTAGCAGAGGTACTCTTCTGTCCTTTCCATTTATAGTTCTCTGGGAAAGTTGTGTTTTTTGGGTTTTGTTTCATGTCTTCTGTTGCATTTCATATCGTGTATGTATCCTGAATATGCTTTGTACTTTTTTTTTTTTTTTTAAGAAAAGAAATTCTTTTGTGAATAGATAGATACTTGCATGATGTAGTCAACGTTTGTTTCCTTAAAAGGCCTTGCTGCTCTCAGGTGTTATGCATTACACACATAAGTGTCTAAACACATTTCATATGTCGATAAACATAGGACATTTGGCCCTTGTGAAAAGAATATAAATTTAAAAAGTTTGCTGTGTATTCTTTCAGATCTTTTTATGTATATGAATATATGTACTAATTTTAAAAAATCTAGTTAGCAGACGGAGGGTACCCAAAAAATCCTGGAATTTATTTATAAAAAATTGTATATTTATTCTTACATGTTTAAACTTTAGTCACCTTCAAAATACTCTCCATTTGATGCAGTACACCTATTGAGAGCTTTTTCCATTCCCAAAACTGTATTTGAACCCATCAGTTTTGATGCCTTTTAGTGCTGCTGTTGTTTTCCATTTTACCTCTTTCACGTCAGCAAAACGTTTCCCTTTGAGGACTTTTTTTGTCCAGGGAAACAAAAAAAAGTCACTTTTGCGAGATCAGATGGATGGAGGGGTGGAGCACAGGGGTCATGCCGTTTTTTGGACAAGAACTGCTGAGGATCCAGCACAGTGTGAATAGGCGTGTTGTCATGGAAGAAGAACCAGTCACCTGTTTGCCACACTTAGGACGTTTGTTCTGTAAATCATGATGCAATCTTCTCAAAACTTCCAGATAAAAACATTGGTTGACCATTTGTTCTGGAGGAACAAATTCTGAATGTACAACAAGAGACTCACCCTCCAAAAAGATAATTCCAGTTTATTTTGGGTCCCCCATATGTGTATTATTCTGTAGTTTAGCTTTTCTTTGTGTGTCACAGAAGTCTACCATGTCAGTCTTTACCATGTAAACTGTCTTCTTTAAAAAGATTATACAGTGATATTTAATCATTTTAAATCATTCCTTTATTGAGGGACATTTAGTTTGTCTCTAATTTTGGGAAATAATAGGTTATACAGGGTTAAATATTTTCTTTTCTGTAATATAGTGCATTATGAATCTACAAAAAGGACAAAGAGTGTGCACAATTTTCTTACCTTATTTTACCAGAATTTTTTTTCATGTACCATGTAATTTTTTCAAAGAATGTGTCATATCAATGATGTTCTAGTCAATCTTATTTTACTTATAAGGAAATTATGTCTAAGTTAGTGGAAAATTGGAACGATAGTCTCAGTTTCTTGACTCTTCTTTTCCATCTTGTTCGTTTTGTTTTGAATTTAATTTTCATTTAGTGCTTTTCCCAAGATACAAATAGTTAAGTTTAGTATTAGAAGTTTTATATGTTGGTACTAGAAAAAGTTAACGTTTGTATGTCTTTAGGTTTTTTAATTTTTGTTTTTATTTATCAGCATGTTATAGCTTGGTAAGGTAATTAATGACAAGTGAAAACAAGTTAGATTTCAGTTAGTTTGACAATAGTTTTCCTTAAATCACTTAAGTCCTCTGACATAAATGAACCAATAATTTCCTAATATTGAATAGTTCTTTCAATTACTGTAAAAATAAGAGTAACTTGAAAAGCTGTGTTAAGTTTTATTATGCCTAGTAAATGCCTTAGCTATTTCCTTAGTCTTTCTCTTTCTCATTAAGATAGCTAGTTTTATTTCTTGTGATGTATAGGAGGATTCTGGTCAATGTAGATTATAGTAGGTAGGATAGAGATATTGTTGAATCTTGTCACATAATTGGTTTTATTTGCTCTTTCCTTGGGCTGTCAGGTTTCTCTAATCTTAGGCCACATTTAAAGTGTATTTTCCCTCCCTGACATAATATTTGCTTTGATAAAGCAAGTAGTTTTGTGTAGTGAAAACAGTCATTGAACTAGGAGTTGGTATTTCTCTTTTAGCCATATGTTGTTGTTTTTTTAGATTAGAATATATAGTTTATTTAGAAAGTAAATTAGAGAGAAAGAGGAGATCCAACTCCCCAAGGTATGGGAGGAGAGTGGTTCTATGTTTTTAAAATTTATTTAGAGAAATGAAACTAGGTTCTTTCTGTTTATAAAGATAATGCATATTTGTATAGTAAGTTTAACTAATGCAGAAAGAATTTTGTTTAAGCAAGTTAAATCACTTAAAATTCTATCTGGAGGTAACTGCTTAACATGTGATAAATGCTCTTCTCTGTAAATATACACACACATTTTAAAAATAAAGTCATACTCTACTGGTTTCTAATTTGTGTCTTTACCTAGTAATATGTTGTGGATCATTTTCCTTATTTAATGAATATAGAGGATATAAATTATTAATGACTGCAAGTTCATTTTATTATATACTGTAAGTTAATTAATGTCCATTAATATACACATAGATGATCTCTAAGTTTTCTAAACTGTGATAGTTCCATGTTGAACATTTTTGTAGATATGACTTTATAATTCCTGAAAGAGAAATTGCTGGGTCAAAATTTTGGTACTTGCTACCAAACTGCTTTCCAGAATAGTGGTATCAATTTACATTCCCTCCAATTCTGGGTACTTTTATGGTTTTTTTTTCTTAAGCTTTTCATAATCTGATTGGTATATAATGATGATCAAGATTGTTCAAATTTGCATTTCTCTGAGTAGTAGAAAGTTTAACTTATTTTCATGTATTGGTCACTTATATTTTTTCTATAAATTATCTGTTAACGTCTTTTGACCATGTTGGCATTATGCTATTAGGACTTTCTATATATTTATTTGTTTAATCCTCACAAGAATCCTTTGAGGTAGATACTGTATTTATCCCACTTACAGTTGAGAGAATTGAGATGTGGTTAAGTAACTTGCCCAAGATTACCCAGTTAGTGCATGGTAAATCTAGGAATCAAATTCAGATTTCTGTTACTGACTCTCAGTAAGGCCGGTCGGGTTTCGTTTACCTTCTAAATAAAATTGAGGGGCTAATGTTCATGGTAATATTGTGCAGCTGTTTGTTTTTATTTAAGTATCTAGATCTTATGGGAAAAATATTTTGCTAATGCATGTGAATATTGATCCTAGCATATTAGGCTACGGTTGAATTCAGCTTTCTGCACCCCTGACACTCTCTCTCTCTCTCTCTCTCTCTCTCTCTCTCTCTCTCTCTCTCTTTCTCTTTTAAGAGAGATGGGGGTCTCACTATGTTGTCCAGGCTAGTCTTGAACTCCAGGTTTCTTTCTTCCTTTTTTTCCCCTTTAATTATGTGGGATACAATTCAGGGTTAGGTATACAAATGTTCATTATGCAAGTACCCTTGTTGATGAGGTGTGCCTCACCCCACCCCCAGCAGTTTCCCACTACTGCCAATTCCTTTCTTACAGTATTGCAAGTGTTCAAGGTCTGCTGATGAGTGAGAACATGTGATACTTGGTTATTTGTTTCTGTGATAGATCACTCAGTATTATAACCTCTAAGTTCATCCAAGTTGCTGCACAGTTCATAATTTTGTCCTTCTTTATGGCTGTGTAATATTTCATCGTGCATATGTACCACAAAACTCCTGGTTTCAAGCAGTCCTTCTGCCTTGACCTCCCAAAGGGCTGAGATTGCAGGCATGAGCCACTGTGCCCAGCCTCTCCTAACTTCATATTGTCTAAAAGCAGTTGCTATGAATGAAGGAAAGCATAATGATTCTTCCCTCAGGTATAGATGTATTTTGGGGAATTTCATATACAGACATATTGATTTTTATCTTTGAAAAATCTGATATTATTAAGTATACACTAGTGTCACTGCAAAAGTTTCATAAGCATGTTAATGACTATATATACATATAGGACTAAAATTATCCTTGTTGTAAATTTTGGCCTATTATTTCAATTTCTAGTCTTTCAACATTGTTTTGACTTTTTGAGTTATAGAAGTAAGAGACATAAAGTCCACATTCCTCACTTCACAGGTTAGGAATCTTAGACAGGTTCAATGATTAATTAGTGGCAAATGCTGTAGTCCAGCCTTAAAAAGCAGTTTTTCTTATTTAATGTGGGCATTTGGGTGGCAAAGGTTTGTTAAGCCTTGTCAACTTAATAAATCCTTCATTCCATTTGCCTTTATATCCTTAATGCATAACTCGGTGCCTAGACTATGATAAGCACTTGGTATATGCCTGTTAAATTGAATTCACTTTTTATTTTTTTTGAGTTGGAGTCTCACTGTGTTGCCCAGGCTGCGGTGCAGTGGCACAATCATGGCTACTGCAACCTCTTCCTGCTGGGCTCAGGAGATCCTTTCACCTCAGCCTCCCAAGTAGCTGGGATTACCAGCATGCACCACCATGCCTGGCTAATTGAATTGAATTCACTTCTACTATTTCTCTAGTATGTTTTAACCCCTTTTATCCTATCAACTCTTTATTTTTGAAAGTTTTATATCTTCCAGATTTTCTATAAGTAATATCATTCTTTTTCATTTCACAAATAATAAGTAGTTGTATAGTGAAGAGGAACATAGATATTCTTCCTGAGTCCACTGCACTTTCAAAATTTCATGCTGAATTTAAAAACACAGGTGAAAGTTAGTGTTGCCTGAAATCATAAACATGTAGAATTTTAGAATATAAACAAAGATGCTTACTTAGTTTAAAGCTTTCATATAACAGTAAAGGATAACGTGATAAAATGGTAGAAATATGTTAATTTAAGATTAACTGAACAATAACTTTACAGCTGAATTGAACCTCTGAGAGTTGGATTGATTCAGTCAAGTTTCAAGAAGGGAGACTATTTATAATTTCTCCCTGGAAATGTAGTAAGATTGTTCAAAACTTTTAAATAAAGATCTATGTTGCTGGTTTAGGTACTTCATACAATGATAGTCTAGAGTAGAACATAATAAAGTCAAGTGAGATGACTTTCTGTAGTTTACTAATTCCCAAGTTTTTTTAATTTAATTTAATTTTTTTAATTTTTTTTTTTTTTTTTTTTGAGTTGTAGTCTTACTCTGTTGCCCAGACTGGAGTGCTGTGGCCGCTCCCAGCCACCGCAGCCTCAACCTGCTGGGCTCCAGCAATCCTTCCGCCTCAGCCTTCCAAGTAGCTGGAACTACAGGTGCGCGCTACCACGCCCGGCTAATTTTTTGATTTTATTGTAGAGATGAGGTCTTGCCAAGCTGCCCAGGTGGGTCTCGAACCCGTGGGCTCAGGCATTCCACTCACCTCAACCTCCCAAAGCATGGGATTACAGGCTGAGCCACCGAGCCCGGCTTATTCCCAAGTTTTAAGTGTAGATGGGTTACAGAGTCTCTAAACTACATTCCAGCAATCATTCCACTCATGGTTAATTTTCTAACTTCATTGCCAAGTCATACAAACTATTGATTAGGTTCTTAAGAATGAACAAAGTATTGAAATATGCATAGCCAGTCATGGAAATTGATTATCCATATAGTTTGTCCTGAAATAGAAATAATGCCTTGCTTGGTTCTTTTTGAAATTTAATTTCTGAAGTTGTTCTTTAATTTTGTTTTAGAAACAGTTGAGGTTTATCACAGTGATTTAGAATCTTTGTAACTAAATCCAACCTGGTGAATAGGGAGCTCAGTGCCTAGACTCAATGAAAGATACTATGCTTAAGAATTTTGAGAAACAGATGAAGAACTTTGTGCTTGATATCAAGGCCCACAAAACATGATAAAGGTTGTGGAAATATTAATAATACCTTATATATAGAAATAGAAATAACTCTAAACATGCAAAGTATTATAGAATTAACTACAGAGAAAAACGTAGTTAATTTTGATTGGGACAAGTGTAAACTTAGACTGTGTGGTCATTGAATCTGTTGAATCTTGAAATACTATTGAAGGTTGTAGTCATAATTTTGCTGGTGTACAGGGGTTTGGAGATGAAGGTAGACTTGAAAATGATTGTTATTATGGCACTCGTCTGCAGTCTTTTACTCCCATAACTCTGTGAAAATATTCTTCTTGAGGAAAGTAACTAACAATTACTCATGGCTAAATTCTTTTTTTTTTTGAGTTGGAGTCTCACTCTGTCACCCAGACTGGAGTGCATTGGCATGTTCCCGGCCACTGTAGCCTCGATCTGCTGGGCTCCGGCGATCCTTCCACCTCAGCCTTCCAAGTAGCTGGAACTACAGGAGCGCTCTACCATACCAGGCTAATTTTTTTTTTTTTTATTTATTGTAGAGACGAGGTCTCACCAAGCTGCCCAGGCAGGTCTTGAACCCGCGGACTCCAGCAATCCACTCGCCTCAGCCTCCCAAAGTGCTGGGATTACAGGCTGAGCCACTGAGCCCAGCCCAGTTATAGCTAAATTCTATCGGAATTTTTTAATTCTTGTATATGATTTTTCTGTAGAAAGTGGCATATTGACATCATCCGTCTATATTTTTGTTTATAATTGAAAATATGCCTCCTTTCTTTTGACTTCAAGAATATATAATGTTCTTTTGTAAAATTCAATTACATAAACCTTACCACCTAGAGATAATTACTAAATATTTTGTTATGCATTGCTTTAACTTTTTTGTGCAAATATACACATAAATATCCTATTATACATTCTATTTTTTCACTCAATTGTATATCATGAATTTTTTTCCATCACAAACCATATTATCCTGCATCCTTTTTAATGACAGCAGAGCACTCTGTTTTGTGGATTTACTTTAATTTGTTTAACCAACCTTTTATTTTAGGAGATTAAAGTTTCTAGTTTTTCACCATTATACATACTACTGCACTTATGTGAGAAATGGGTGTGTGTTTGGTTATTTCCTTAGGATGAAGTAAAGTGGAATTACTGGATCAAAGAGTACCTACATTACATTTTAACATTTTGACTTATTTTCCTGAGAATTGTTGTACCAATTTGTATTTTCATGAACACTGTGAGAGTTCTCAGTTTTAGTTCATACTTTTAGTCTCTACCAATCTAATACAGAAAAAAATGTTTGTCTTTGCTTAGATTTTTATTTATTTCAATATTAGAGACAAACCATGTTATCCATTTTCATTGTCATTCTTTTTATCTTTGGAATGCCTGTTCATGTATTTCATCTACTTTTCTTCTGAGTGCATGTCCCTTTTCACTTATTCATAATAGTTACCATGTATGTTGGAGATACAATTTTCAGTTTATTGTTTGCCTTTTAACTTTGTGTAGGTGTTTTTCCATGTGAAAGATTTTTATTTTATAAGTGCTTATCTTTCTTTTTCTTTATGGTCTATAGCTTTGATGCCAGAATATAGGCTAAACTACTGCAGCAAGGAGAACCAAAAATGCAGTGGCCTATATAAGATTAAGCCAAGCATGTTTTTATTTTCTGTAATATGTTTTCTTCATTAATTTTTCACATGCTGTGCTTATTTCTTTCCCAGCTTTTTTCTCTGTTTCGGCGAACTCATCCTCATATAAGATTAGATTTATATAGACCTATTATTTACCTAAGAACATGTAGGTGAATTCTTCTTAACTTCTATCCCTGTTTATCCACAGCCTCTGTTGCTATTATTTCATAGCTGTGAAAAATAACTCTGTGAAGACCGTATCTGTCACTCTTCTAGTGTTTCTCCTTATATATTGTCAACTTTAGAGATTCTCCTTCTAACCCACACCATAAACAGAGTAAGCCCTAACCACTCTTTGGAATCCGGGTCAGGGGTAAATGCTAAGGAGCGGCTACGTTCATTCTCTTTCAGCTTTGCTTCTGCAACAGTAAATGGTTTTGATGAGTGGCAAGGGAGAGTATATCACAACGTGGTGGATCAGTCTTTTCCATGGCCCTCCTCTGTCCTTATGCCTTGTCCCTAAAATAGTTGATCCTTATTTTCTTGGTTCTGGATTGTACTTAACAGTGATTCAGGCTCAAACTTCTCAGTGAAGAGTGTATCTTAGAAGAGTCAGACCTGATATATATTATAACATTATTTACTATTTGCATTCCTGTTGGTTCCTCTATATCTGCCCCATACAAAAAGCTTTTAAAATCATGATTTGATTCAATTTTTTTATATAAACAAAATTTTGGAAGTAGAACATGTTTTCTTATCACAGAGCAGCACAAAACGAAGTGCCAAGGTGCCTATGGTTTTATGAGGTATCTAGCAGACATTACAGAGGAAAACTTGAAAATTTAGATCCTTGGAAGAATCAACATTGTGAAGAAGTCCATCCTGCCTAAGACAATCTACAGATTCAATGCAATACCCATCAAATTACCAGCAACATTCTTCTCAGACCTAGAAAAAACAACACAGGAGTTCATATGGAAACACAAACGACCGAGAATAGCCAGAACAATCCTCAGCAAAAAAAACAGAGCAGGTGGTATCACATTACCAGACTTCACACTTTACCATAAAACTACAGTCATCAAAACAGCTTGGTATTGGTACAGGAACAGGCATAGACCAATGGAATAGAATTGAGATTCCAGAAGCAAAACCTCAATTTCTCAACCAACTCATCTTCGACAAAGCCTCCACCACCTACCACTGGGGAGAGGAGAACCTATTCGGTAAATGGTGCTGGGAAAACTGGCTGACCACATGCAGAAGATTGAAACAGGACCCCTATCTATCCCCATACACAAAAATTAACTCTAAATGGATCAGAGACCTAAATATGAAACCTCAAACCATAAGAACCTTAGAAAATG
>CAUYQG010040922.1:0-12157 GCA_963574415.1 Tarsius wallacei | reverse complement strand
TAGATCCTAAGCTACTTGGAGTTGAAATGATTATGTTTATATGGTTAAGGCCTCTGTGTTAGGTGGTAAATAGGTTTATATTTGTATATCCTTTCTCTCAATGTTGCTTGTAGTATAGGAGAGGAAAAATAATTTTCTCCTTTATCTTTATTTTTTTTTTTGAGTTGGCGTCTCACTCCATCGCCCAGACTGGAGTGCAGTGGCCGCTTCCGGCCACCGCAGCCTCGACCCGCTGGGCTCCGGCGATCTTTCCACCTCAGCCTTCCGAGTAGCTGGAACTACAGGCATGCCGCTACCACGCCCGGCTAATTTTTTTGATTTATTGTAGAGATGAGGTTTCGCCTGCCCAAGCGGGTCACGAACCCGCGGGCTCAGGCAATCCACTCACCTCAGCCTCCCAAGGCGTGGGATTACAGGCTGAGCCACCGAGCCCGGCTTCTCCTTTATCTTTAATGTGTTCTTATCTGGAATACCCTGTAAAAAAAAAAAAGTCAGACTAACAGAAAAACAAATAGAAGTTTAATAACACGTACAAGGGGGGACCCCCCCCCAAAAAACCACTGGGAACTTATTTATTTAAAATTGTGTATTTATTCTTACATGTTTAAATTTCAGCCAGGTGCCATGGCTCATGCCTGTAATTCTAACACTTTGGGCGGCTGAGGTAAGAGGATTGCCTGAGACCAGGGGTTCAAGACCAGCCTGGGCAACTTGGTGAGACCTCGCCTCTACAATAAATCAAGAAAAATTAGCCAGACGTGGTGGTGCACTCCTGTAGTTCCAGCTATTTGGAAGACTGAGGCAGAAGGATCACCTGAGCCCAGCAGGTAAAGGCTGCGGTGGCCCTGAGCAGTGTGTCACTGCACTCCAACACTCTGTTGCACTCTGGGCAACAGAGTGAGACTCCAACTCAAAAACAAAAAAAACTTCAGTCACCTTCAAAATTCTCTTCATTTGATGCACTACACCTATCTAGACACCTTTTGCACTGCTCAAAGCAGTTTTGAACTCATCAATTTTGATGCTTTAAAACAGCTTCTGCTATTTTTTGTTTCACCTCTTCTACATTGGCAAAATGTTTCCCTTTTAGGACTTTTTTTCATCTGGGGAAACAAAAAAAGTTGCTTGGTACAATTTTGGGTGAATGGGGAGGGGCATGGGAGTTTGATTTTGGTCAAAAACTGCTGAACATTCCGTGCAGTGTGGGCAAGTACGTTGTCATGGTAGAAGAACCAGTCACCTGTTTGCTACAACTCGGGACATTTCTTCCACAAATTGTGACACAGCCTTCTCAAAACTTCCAGATAAAAACTTTGGTTGACCATTTGGTCTGAAGGAACCTTAATGTTCCCTAAATTCTGAGTGTATTACAAGGGGCCTGCCCTCCAAAAAGATAATTCCGGATTTTTTGGGGGTCCCCTTCATATACCTCCTGTTTATATGGGATATAACTCAAAGAGATGAGTAGATCTCAAAGGAATAATTTAAACTTTAGGCTTAAATGTCTCCATTCTCTGAAACAAAGAAAAAAGGATATGGGGAAAGGCCAAGCTGACATGACCAGGAAAAGCACTATAAAACAAAGAGTAAGGTTTGTTAATGCAGATTTACATCTATGCCTTCTCTAGTTATTTCTTTTCCTGCTTCAGAAAGGGAGCTGCCCTTAGGAATGGAGATTTTCTTTGTAGATATAAATTTCTCTTACAAAAGGCTAACTGCTCTTCTCCTGTTTCTGCCTGCAGTTTCTCAAACTAATCCTTCTGCCAAAGAGGCATATTTGGGGTAGTGTGTCCTGAGCCCTGCAGGGATGGAAAAGTATAATACCTTTTCTCACCCGTGGTAAGGGTCACAGCCAGCACTCCTATAACAAAGGCAGGCTAACAAGAGAAAAGCATAACAAATTTATTTAATAAAAAAAAAATTTTTTTTTTTTTTTTAGTTGGAGTCTCAACCTGTTGCCCAGGCTGGAGTGCAGTGGCACGCATGCAGCCACCACAGCCTCAACTTGCTGGGCTCAGGCGATCCTTCTTCTTCAACCTTCCAAGTAACTGGAACTACAGGCATGTGTCACCATGCCCGGCTAATTTTTTTTATTGTAGAGACGAGGTCTCACCAAGTTACCCAGACTGGTCTCGAACCCCTGGTCTCAGGAAATCCTCTCGCCTTGGCCTCCCAAAGTGCTGGGATTACAGGCTTGAGCCACCGTGCTATTTAATCAAATTTTTATGTGACACGAGAGCCTTTAGAATGACGATCCCAAGACCTCGAGTAAGTTATGTTTTAATGCTTAGGTTTCATGAAGAATGGACAGCTGTGTAGAAATGTGATTGGACACAGGGTATAATCTAATGGTAATAGACTGAGGAGGGAAACTGAGCAAGGCCTGTCCAGATTTTTCTTGGCCTGTCTGTGTAGCATTCCTTCCTCCCAGGTATGGGATAGGACCCCTGTGGAATGAGGGTTGAGAAGGGAAAGAGTGACCTTTCTAGATTTTAGGACTTGCTTTGGGGAAGGGGTGTTCTAATTTCTATGGAGAAGAGGAATCAGAATCTCTAGGACTTGTTTAGGGGGAGAAAGAAAGGCAGGAGACAGAAGGGCAAGAGAATGTCAGAGAGAGGCTGCTTCTGGGGCTACTTCTGGGCCTTCCATTATCTTTTACTTCAAAGTTCTCAACATGCCAAAGTGCCATATTTTGGGGTATTGTTTTTTGAGCTCCAACCGGCCCACCAATAGTAATAGATTCTTTCAAGTTCCCTTTAGTTCAGAGCTTTCCAGGAGGTGCCATGTGTTAAGGTCTGTCTATACCAAAAAGTAGGACAGGCTAGGAAGCACTGCTTATTAAATTATAGTCAGGGTTAGACATGCAGGACCTCAGTAAGAAGTCTTCTGCATTGGTAAATTCTTTGGTAATGTAGGTGAGGGAAATACACAGACGTGTTGGAACCAGTGCATCAGCAAGTATGCTGTTTCCAAGAACAGAAAGCACAGAAATCCAGATTTTAAGAGGTTAAGAAGGGCTTACTGTTGAGTCTTGAGACTTTGCCAGTTTATTCATGGTTGAACCTAGCCTTTTCAGATTCCTAATATTTGAATGCAGTGGGTGGTCTTGTTGAATAAAAACCTCTATTAAGGGGAAAGGAAGGCAAATAGTGTCCCTGATCCTTGCAGGGAGAAAAAGACTTTTGGAAGAGTACAAAGTTCTCAGGATGTTAAGTAACACTGTAAAAACATGCAGGAAGGGATTTACCATTTGGGGCTTGTCATAGCCTGAAGCAGTTGGTAATGTTCCCTAATGTGAGAACTTTTTTGTTTCTTCTGGACAATGTTGGCCCCTGGAGTCTTTCACATGACTGTTTGTCACTATTAAGAGCCAAATGCCTGTTTTGAAGAAAATAGAGCTGGGAGTTAGTGTTTAGCAGAACTTATAAAGTGTCAGGGGACAGGATATGTGTAACAGAGTAAAAAAAGAGACTAACATTTATTGAGAGCCTGTTTCATACCAGACACAGTACTGTGTGTGTGTACATGTGCTATCTTATTTAGTCTTTTTCTAACATTCCTATAAGGTGGGTATTGTTTTTCCTTTTTTTTTTAGATTTGGAAACCAAGATGCAAAAAGTTACATTTTTTACCCAAGGCTACACTAATAATAGTGGAACCATATCTAAATCCAAATCATCAAAGTCTCAAATCAGTGACTTTTTCCCCCTATAATACTGCTTTGGATTCCCTGGGTAATGAAGGAGAGGGCTCACTTCCTGATTTTCCATAAAGAGAAGGGGAAACTGAGTATTAAAATAGTAGAAATTACTTGCAAAGACTCCTTTCTAATCCTAACCTTCAAATGACTTAAATATACTAAATTTTTAAACATAATAGCAAGATCTCATTAGGGATGCCATGGAGTGAACTGGGAAGGTTTTTCTTTTCTGTTTTTTGTTTTTGAGTTAGAGTCTCAGTCGCCAGACTAGAGTGCAGTGACCCACTCACGGCCACCCCAGCAACCACCTGCTGGGCTCCAGTGATCCTTCTGCCTCAGCCTTCCAAGTAGCTGGAACTACAGGCGCGTACTACCATTCCCAGCTAATTTTTTGATTTATTGTGGAGACAAGGGCTTGGGCCAAGTTACCTGGGTTGGTCTCGAACCCACAGGCTCAGGCAATTCACTCGCCTCGGCCTCCCAAAGTGCTGGAATTACAGACTGAGCCACCAAGCCCGGCCTTTCTTTCCCAAATTAAAGATGTCTATAAAAGTTGGTCAGGTGTAGTAGCTCATGCCTGTGATCCCAACACTTTGGGAAGCCAAGGGGGAAGGATTGCTTGAGCCTGGGAGTTCGAGACCAGCCTGAGCAACGTGGTAAGACCTCGTCCCTAGCTGGGAATGGTAGTCCCAACTACTTGGGAGGCTGAAGCAGAAGGGCCATCTGAACCCAGGAGACTCAGGGCTGCAGTGGTCCGTGATCACACCACTACACACCAAGCTTGGTGAGAGTTAGACCCCAACTCAACACATACATACATATATACATGACGTTCTGAAGATTTCCAAGGGAATCATTGAATTCATGTTTCTAAAACTGTATTTCTCAGAGGCAGACTCATACTGAGGACCTCTGCCCTATAAATGACAGAATTATTGAAAGTTCTATTTTAATGTTTATGTTATAGTATTTTTAATTCTATATTGATGAAGTGAAAATAAAGTCTTTGCATGAGAATTTTCTTTCTTTTTTCAGCTTTCAGATGTAAATATTCATCATAGCCCAATTATGAGGACATTATTTTTCATCAGCTTGGCAGAAAACCCCTCCTCTTAGTTTGAAATGAGGAAAATATAGCGATTTTCTTGTTTGTTTCATTTATTTTTTTTATCCCTAGGCAGCCTTTGACTTTCATTTGAAGTTCTAATTGACAGAAGGAAAAACAGAAAAGTTATAGAATATTTGCGTTAATAACATATAAAAATCCACATTAAATTTGATTCCAAATGTCAATGGCCAGCGCATCGGAGTAGAAGGGTATGACTTGTATGTATACTTTGAGGAATTGATGCAGCTGCTGTAATCCTTGTTTTCTTCTAATCTCTGATACAGAAGATTGACTTAATATAAATAGAATAATTTTATTGTTATTTTATCAGAGGTGGGGAGGATGAGATTGTCATACTAAAACAATAGATTGAAAATGCTCTGTATACCAGCTCCTTTGCCCTTTTGATAAGGGCAAGGGAATTAGGGAAATGAAGTATGAATAGCATTTTAGCTGTGGACTTCCTGATTTTTCAGTGTTATAGTTTAGTATTAAAATTGTCTCTCAATTTGATTATAAGAAAATTGCTTAATTTGGATATTCTCCTCTTCTTTCTAAGGATTGACAGTGATGAGTAGACAGGAAAGACAGGGTTTGTCCCTGGCTCCTGACCTTGCTTTTTAGTCAAAGTGCTCATTAGCAGACCCCTAAGCTGGTTCATGTCCTTGGCAGTGCTAGCCTAGAGTCTTGTTTGTGTTTGACGCCCTGTCATATACCCTTCCACTCCGCTGCGCTGGCCAGTGTCACAGCCAGAGCTCAGAGGGAAGGAACACACTCAACCGTGGTGCCTTTGGTATTCTTCCACTAGCTGATGGATGTGTACTTCCTAGACTAGTACGGGCAGCAACAGGATATCAGGAGGCAGCTATTAGCAGCATTCAGGGAGCAGAATGCTGCTGCAGATTTCAGGCTGCCAATAAAGTTCCTTGATCAGACTGGATTGCTAGAGGCGCAGTTTGTTAGTGTCAGAGTGAAGTATTATTCTTCCCTTTGGGAACGTAAATAAAGATACTGCTTAACTGACCAATATCATTTTAACATTGTTGGATATGTGACACTGTGGTAAAATCAAAGAGGTATAAGACAGAGTTTTACCTCCACCCCAAAACTGTTAAGTTGTTTTAAATGCATTATTAAATCCTCACAGCAAGCTTATTCGTTAAATCTGTTAAAACCATAATTTTACAGATTAGGAAACTAAAACTTAACCAGCCATACAGCTAGAAAGTGGTGAAGTCTTGATTTAGATTTAAGTTTAGGTCTGTATGACTTCAAAGCCTGTGTTCAAGAACACTGGAGACAGGAACTAGTAAACAGATAGGCATGCACAGGCACAGAGTCAAACCATGTAAGATAGTGTGCAGGCCAGGCTCGGTGGCTCAGCCTGTAATCCCAGCACTTTGGGAGGCCGAGGCGAGTGGATTGCCTGAGCCCGCAGGTTTGAGACCCACCTGGGCAACTTGGAGACCTCATCTCTACAATAAATCGAAAATTAGCCGACGTGGTAGCGCGCGCCTGTAGTTCCGGCTACTTGGAAGGCTGAGGCGGAAGGCTCACCGGAACCCAGCAGGGCGAGGCTGCGGTGGCCGGGAGTGTGCCACTGCACTCCAGTCTGGGCGATGGAGTGAGACCCCAACTCCAAAAAAAAAAAAAAAAAAGATTGTATGCAATGATTGTCACATTTATAAGATCATTACATTTTTCACAAATTCAGAGGAGGGAGAAGCCTGTTTGGCTGGAGTATCTGGAAAATCCTCATTAAGGAAACTGGACTTAATATAGTCCCTGAAAGATATGTAAGATTCAGAAGTAATGAGGACTTGCCATGTGGGAAAAATAGTATGAGTAAAAGATAAGAATAATGACATCTAAATGCAATGTATGATAATAGACTTGACTCTGGACTGGGAGAAAAAAAAATCTACAGGACATTATTGGAGCATTTACTAGAATTTGAAGAAAGACTGGACTAAATCGTATTTGTCAGTATTATATAACTGTGGCTATGTAAGAGAATGTCCTTTCTTTAGGAAATGCACACTAAAGTATTTAGGGATAAAGGGGCATAGCATCCCATACTTACTCTCCAGTGGTTATGAGAGAGAGATTGACAAAGCAAATATAGCAAATGTAAACAATTGAAAAGTTAGTGAATCTGGGTAAAGAGTACAAAAGAGTCATATTTTTGTTGTATCTTTGGTATGTTTGAAATTATATGACAAAAATATTTCAAATGTCTTAAATTTTATGGATGTGGCTAAAACTCTTCAGGAACCAGTAAAACCCAACTGCGGCATCTCAGCTAGGAGTTAAGGACCATAGTCTGTTCATGCTTCCTCCATAGGTAAAGACCTTGCCAAACTAAATTGACAAGATAAACAGATACTGTAATTTTACAGAGAAAATACATAAGTTATACTGTCAAGATGCTTTTCTTATACCTCCACTGGAGCTGTACCGCACTGTTCTTCAAAGTGGTTTGCTGTTTTACCTAATATTTTGTCCTATTTATTTTGACTCCTCTTAGGTAGTTCACTCTTCTGGTTTACTGACATAATCTTGTGTACCATGGTAAGTGTGTTCTTTTTTTGAGTTGGAGTCTGACTCTGTTGCTCAGGCTGGAGTGCAGTGGCATGCTCAGAACCACCCCAACATCAACTTGCTGGGCTCTGGGATCCTTCCACCTCAGTCTTCCAATTAGCCAGAACTACAGGCACGCACTACTGCACCCAACTAATTTTTGATTTATTGTAGAGACGAGGTCTCGCCAAGTTGTCCAGGCTGGTCTCAAACCCATGGGCTCGGCAATCCACTTGCCTCGGCCTCCCAAAGTGCTGGAATTACAGGCTGAGCCACAGAGCCCAGCCTGATGTGTTCTTTTCAATGAAAGGATAGACTACAAAGTAGAGTAAAGGTTATTTATTTTTACTAATTATTTGTTTATTTTTATTTATAGTAGTGTATATGTTGCCTGTACTCACTCTATGTTTTAAATGGCTATCAGTCAAGTCTTAATTGTGTATGAGTGAACACTACTGTTTGGGGCATTGTCAAGGGTTCTCTTTTTCCCTTTATTCCACCCTACTTACCTTTAGCTTGACCAGAACCAATAGTCCAAAAATGAAGGATGTTAAAGGCTTAAGTTTGTAGTTTATTTAGTTATTTATTTTTGCATTTCAAAAGTTCCTGTAAATCTGGTGTGATTTTTTTTAAGTGTGAATAATTTGGTGTTCTTGGGTCAGACAACAAGGGAGAATTGGAAATTCCTCCTGATTATAGATGAAAAAACCCTAGGTTTAAGCAGGTATTTTGATTCTACTGAGTCTGACTTGGGTAATGGAAGAAGGAATCTCATTCAAGGAGCTCTAGCACGTGGTCCACAGAACAACAAAGGCGAACCCTGCCTCTATTTCTCCTGCTGATGGTAATACATAGCTATATACTAAATCCTCCCTGTCTCCCTCTTTCCCCCAACACATACTCAAGGAAGAAGAGAGGGAATGAGAGTTTGTCTTGCCTTATAATAAGAACTGAGTCTCTTTATAATATGCTTCTTTGCCTGGTCGCATGTACTTATTAACTCAACTAGGCTATGCCCCACTACTACATTCTTGTTAAAAAATCTACCAAATGCAGCCAAGATGCATGCACTGCCTGTCTATACAGTGGATTTTATAGGCCACTTAAGATTGACTCTGAGTATCATACTGCCAACACCCAGTTTTCCTTTGAGTGTTTCTTAAAGTTAACTGAATCGTGGAATAGCATTCACATGTGACTACTTAGTGACTATTAATGATGGTGTTTATGTTACATATGAACGTGAGCCAGGATTGTGAAATGGTTAAGTGCTCGGGTTCTGAAGCCAGATAGACCTAGGTTTAAAACTAGCTCTGCCACTTGTTGCTTGCGTGGATTTGAATAAATTACTCCTTAGCTGGGCATGGTGGCTCACGGCTATATAATCCTAGCACTTTGGGAGGCAGAGTCGAAGGGCAGAGGATTGCCTGAGCCAAGAGGTTTGAGACCAGCCTGGGCAACATGGCAAGACCTCGTCTCTAATATAAATCAAAAAATTAGCTGGGTGTGGTGGTACGTGCCTGTAGTTCCAGCTACTTGGAAGACTGAGGCAGAAGGATCACCTGAACCCAGCAGGTTGAGGCTGTGGTGGCCATGAGTGTGCCACTGCCTGGGTGACAGAGTGAGACTTGACTCAAAAAAAAAAAAAAATTACTCCTTATCTTCCCTCACTTTCCTCATCTGTAAAATGAGATAAAGTTATCCTCATCAATACGATGCATGCATGTACAGCACTTAGCATAATGCATGGCATTTGTATGTGTTCAATAAATGTTAGCCATTGTTAGTTATTATTGCTTATTAATATTACCATTATCGTTACTTTTTGTTATTTTGTGTAATTTCTATCTCCTCCTGAATTTGTTAATTCTTCAAGATTTGTCAGACTTTTCCCATATCTCTCCTACTTTCATCTTCTATGCCAATTTTTCAGTAATTGACACTTCATTTTTTAGGCATTTCACTGTTCCCAAGGGTCCAAAAATGACACCTGCATCTCCCACAATCTTTGTGTTTCTCCCATTGCTTTCAAAATATACTAAATGAATGGTGACCAAGTAAGAAAGTCTATATCTTTGCTAGTTAGGACCTGACTATCTGCTCTCTCTTTTGCAAAAGACTGAACTTTTAAACTGTAGTTTGTAGAATTGTGGACAGTTTTAAGTACATAGGGCCTTACTTTCTTTTCCTCTGTAAGTTGAATCAGAAGTATATCAAAGCTCTTAAAATGCATTGTGTTTTCTGATGCAGTCTTTCTGCCACATGTGACTGAAAAGATCTCCTTTGGGTCAGATAGGCAAATTCTTCACTTTTACAGTTGTTGAAAGTACTTACCGTCTGGATTTGTCTCTTCGTAGTTAACAGAACTATTCTAAGGATCAAATGAGATCGTGCATATGAAGGGCTTTCTAAACTGTAAAGCACAGCGTGAATGTAAGGGAAGATTATTGCATTTGAAGGCCCCAGCATCCCACGTGATTTCAGAATTCTGCCACCTCCTCTCTTGCTCTCTCTACACACCACCTCCAGAAGTCTGCAATAAGCTATTTGAGCTAGGGAGGCTAGTGACTAACTTCATGCAAGGACTATTAATCCCTGCTCCTTCCCTCATCCCCATATTATCCCTTCATAGAATGGTGTGCCAGATCCTAAGTCAGTCTTCAGGGATAGACTTTGGGACACAACATGGCAGGCAAGGCACTTAATAGGATCTAGAGGTAGGGATTAGGAGAGATTTCTTTTGTGCCATTTTCTAATCCCCTTCCTGACAACTTTTATCCTGGCAGACCCTATAGATTAAATGACATTTCAAAATCAAGTTCAGTGAGAGTAAGGCTAGATATGGCTGGCTTCTGCCTAACTGGGCTGACAGACTGGTTTTTCTTACTAACTACTAGAAATTCTTATTTATACAATTGAGCAGCAAACCAGGAATTAAGTGTGTGATTACCATCATCAACCACAATTACCAGATGCTTGATAAGCACAAGATTCTCTAAACATTGGAGAATGTTATATTGTGGCCCCTCCAATTTTTTTTTTTTTTTTTGAGTCATTGTCTCACTCTGTCACCCAAGCTAGAATGCAGTGGCAAGATCATCGCTCACTGCAGCCTCGACCTCCTGAGCTCAGGTAATCCTTTTGCTTCAGCCTACTGAGTAGCTGGGACTACAAGTACATGCCACCATCCCCCACCCCCCAAATTTATGCATTGAGGTTCCAACCTTTAATATCTCAGCACATAACTATATTTGGAGACAAAGTCCTTAAGGATGTGGTTAAGTTAAAATGAGGCTGTTAGGGTGAGACTCTAATCCAAAATATCTGGTGTCCTTATGAGAAGAAAAAGAGATACCAGAGGTGCTTGTGCACAAAGAAGAAACCATTTGAGAAGATGGCCATCTGCAAGCCAAGAAGGAAGGCCTCAGGAGAAACCACACCTGCTGACACCTGATCTTGGGCTTCCATTCCCCAGATTCGTGAGAAATAAATTTATGTCTTGTAAGCCACCTAGTCTATGGGATTTTGCCATGGGAACCCTAGCAAACTACTATAGGAATACAAACAGGAAGACCTTTTGCAGTTGGAAACCTAACAAAATTAGTCTCCACAACCCAAACAACCCCACAACCCCAGAAAAAATATTATCCAAAACTTTTTCTCCCCAAATCAGCATTTTCTGATTTGAAAGTCCTCCTGTCCTTGGTCATTTCAATCTTTACTCTCCTTATATAACTTGATTTGCTTTTTCTCAAGGAGGGCCAAGGGAAATGCTGCTTCTAACTCTGCCTGTTTCCGCTTAGTGGTGCTGTCATGAATAACTTAAAGAAACCACATTGAGGACATTGCTTTGTTAAACTCTGGTGTGTCCACGTGGCTCTTTGAACTATAGACACCAAATTTCCTAGCTTTGGTCCCTTCTCCTACATTACGGAGGTGAATCAATCTCTCACTCTCTCTCTCTAATTTACTTTCTAAATAAACTGTTTTCCAATCTAAAAAAAAAGAAAAAGAAACCACATTGAGAAAGCTGAGAATAGATAGATGGTTCTGTTGGCAGAGCAAATTGGTATCTCTCTAGTTGTAGGAAATCTGCAATTTCAGAATTGGTTTGATTATACCACTTCTGCCTTCCCCCTCTGCAAGGAGTTTCTCACCCCCTGCTATTGCTGTGCTCCTGTTTTTGTACTAGATCTGTTACTATGATTCCCCATTGAATCTGTGGATTATCAGGAACCATTTAGACAGCAGGTGCCATTGCATGATTGGTTCTGCCTCACTAGTAATGTTCAAGCAACTTTGGATGACTTTGTTTTTATTCTTCTCTATTCCTTTCATGTAAATATATTGTAGTTTGTTTGTCAAAGTTGTTTGCAAATGAGTTTGCTCTGAAATGGACTTCATCAAGAATGATGAGGCACTCCAATCTGCACTTCAAACTCAAATCAACAACACTTATTTTTTAATATGCTAAGAATTTTTGTCATTTGATTTTTTTTTTTTTTTTTTTTTGAGTTGGAGTCTCACTACATCGCCCAGACTGCGGCCACCGCAACCTCAACCTGCTGGGCTCCAGCAATCCTTCCGCCTCAGCCTTCCAAGTAGCCGGAACTACAGGCGCACGCTACCACGCCCGGCTAATTTTTTTGATTTATTGTAGAGATGAGGTCTCGCCTGCCCAGGCGGGTCTCGAACCCGCGGGCTCAGGCAGTCCACTCACCTCAGCCTCCCAAGGCGCGGGATTACAGGCTGAGCCACCGAGCCCGGCT